>BDJD01002403.1:0-32234 GCA_002564525.1 Rosa multiflora | reverse complement strand
TGGAAAATGAAAATAGATAAGGAAAATAATAAGGAATACAATATAATATTATTGAATTAGAAAGTCTACATAAAATAAGTATAATATTTTTTTGGTATAATTATTGTCCTTAATAGTCATTTTATAATAGGTTATATATGTCATTTAATATTTCATAATAGAGTGAGGTCAAGTGAGCAGATTTGGAGGTCCCAATAGAAACTCTCTTTCTAGATGAACCATAGGTATAACTATATAATTTTTCCTATCGCACATGTGTTAAATATCATGTGAGTTTTAACATAAGCAAATGATTTAGGTATCTATCATTTAAGAGTTCACAATTTGTACCTATCAATCAGAGAATAACTTAGGTAGAATGAACCATATGTAAAATTGCATAATTTTGTCTATCATTCAAGTGTCAAACATCGTGTGGGTTTTAAGTTTTAACATAAGCAAATGATTTAGGTACCTATCATTTAGGGAGTTCACAATTTGTACCTAAATCATTCAGAGAATGACTTAGGCACCTATAAATTCCAGATTTTGAATGTGGAGATTACATAACCTCCAACCCAAGTATTGATTTCAATTGCTAGAATCAAGAGTTGATTTATTCTAGGCGATGTCTTTGTGCAACCGTTTCAAGAGTTGAATATGTAGAAAGTTTGGAGATGGTGGCAGCTTTAGTAATTCTTAATAACAATGGGTTTTAATATTTATCGTATTTAATAGGTTTTTTTTTAGATAAACCTAATTAATAGGTTTGGGTGTATATCAAAACAATCTTATAGATGGGTTTAATCTAAAAGGTGTCTGTGAATTTGGGTGTAGAATCAATTTTTTTATATTTTTTTTGGGATCAAATCATCATCCATACTTCATTCCAGCATAAGGAAAGTTACAAGCAGGAATGCAATGTAGTACAATAGCCAAAAGACCTACTTCTAACTCAAAGTCATCGTATTTAATAGGTTTTTTTTTAGATAAACCTAATTAATAGGTTTGGGTGTATATCAAAACAATCTTATAGATGGGTTTAATCTAAAAGGTGTGTGTGAATTTGGGTGTAGAATCAATTTTTTTTTATTTTTTTTGGGATCAAATCATCATCCATACTTCATTCCAGCATAAGGAAAGTTACAAGCAGGAATGCAATGTAGTACAATAGCCAAAAGACCTACTTCTAACTCAAAGTCCGATCATCTGACTTGAACATACCTTCTAAACTCTAAAGACAAAAAAAGAGCTAAACTCTCCAAAACACCAATGAGGCAACATATGACCATAATCCGACAACGGGCCACAACATGGTTCGAACCAATGCCGGCATACCAACTGAGTTGTGACTCAGACCCAAGAAAGAAAAATGCCCGATCATCTGACTTGAACATACCTTCTAAACTCTAAAGACAAAAAAAGAGCTAAACTCTCCAAAACACCAATGAGGCAACAGATGACCATAATCCGACAACGGGCCACAACATGGTTCGAACCAATGCCGGCATACCAACTGAGTTGTGACTCAGACCCAAGAAAGAAAAATGCGCACCAGTCATCTCCGCCTCGTCGGCTAGTGAATACAAGGGATATACTTTGTTCTAAAAATCGACACATGGACTTAGTTCTTGTACTGCTTGCTATCAATAAGTTTACATAGGGTTTTCTTAACTATATCGGATGGAAGCAATCAAGCAATTGATGTTCTATACAATATTGTATGTTATGATGTTGGGTATTTTTGTGACCAACTTGACAGCGCAAGAAATAAATGGGGCAGGAGACAACAGGAAATTTGCAGTTTTGCCTTGAGCTCACATACTTGTCACATCCCCCCCCCCCCCCCCCTCCCAGTGAGGGGTTAAATGAGTCGAGCCAAGTCGAGTATGAAGCTTTGATCAACGTCTTTGCTCTTGATCAATATTTCTTCTTATGCACGAATTAGATTTATCAAGCTTGAGCTCGGCTTGATCGATTTCTTTTAACCTCAAGTGGACTCGGCTAGCAAAATACATGCTTTGCTGTATCATCATTTTCTTGTAGACAAACACCATGATTTTATTTTTCTGCTCTCTTTGCTAAGCATGCACTAATCATAGGTACATAAACATATGAACAAACAGGTTGACCTTATATTTAGAAATGGAATAGTAACACTTCCAAATGAAGATTGAATTGTAATCAGATGTATCATAGCTAGCTAGTATTGTAAGAAGGGAATTGACATTAGTTTCCTAAAGCATAACAACTATTATGTATTAAATAATATGAGATGGATAATCATGAGATGTATCATTGTGATATTTATGTAAATAATCTGATTAGACAAATATTAGGGAACTCATGAATATCTTGATTATCAAGACACTGGAGATACACATAAGCAGAAGAAATGGATTGTTACTATAAATCTGTTATGGGATAGAGACTAGAGTAATCCTGTTGTGCTATGAAAGGTTGGTCCCTAAACACTCTCACTACAACGTTTTCCAGAAATCAGTCCCATATTGATAACCTTGTGAGTGCTGTAGAAGATCACCTTTCCTCATGTCTCTGATGACATTCCAGATGGAACAATCAGGGTTGGTACTCTAATCTCTAGTTCGTTCTGTGTGAGAAAGTCTTATTACTTACAGATTAAAATCTGTGGGTAATTGTTGTTTTGCTAGTAGTATGTGTACGTATATTTAACTGAATATTGGCTTGACATATTTGGTGATTGTTTTGTGTTCATTGTGATTATAAAGTAAAGGCAACTTGTACTATGTAGTGGACTATTAGATGATAACCAGAAAGAAATCAATACCTATCTTGGCATGTAATGATGGAATAGTATGGAAAGTGGAACTATTAAAGCGGCACATAAATTGGCTATAATGCACTTCTGACTTCAAAGGAGATAATATATAAAGATTTGCACAGATGTGTGGATTTGTAATGATGCTGAGGGTCAATGCATTGATCGAATAGAATCAGTTGTGTTGGCTTAATGCATATCCTTAACTTATGATGACATTTTAGTTTCTTAGGATCTAATGATTATCTAACATATTATTAAAATTTCAATTGTATGAGGTCACGAAATCGAAACCCCTACTCCGGTATTTTCTATTTCATATTTAGTAGCATAGAAAGATCACAGGACACCAATATCTATAATGTCATGAAGACAAACATCCGTCATTGACCTCTAGACGCTTTACACACAATTCCACAAAGTGGTGATCAAAGCGTCTCAACCAAAAGTTTCCACCACGGTAAACATGTTGGATCCCAACTTCAACCGACAGCAGTAACCGACTTTGAATCTCCCTCAAAAGTGACCATTCCTTAACTAAAAGTAAGTTGTATATTATATATACCGTGCACGTTTCTATTTTATAAAAATGAGATCAGATGAGATGGTAGTTTGATATAAAATTCAACTTTAAGAAAGAATATACACTAGCCTTTGGGTTTTCAGTATGGAAGAACACTACCTTTTCACATTACCAGAATTAATGACTCTTCACATTACTTGTTGTATTAGATACAATATGGTCTCAGAATAATGTGCTAAATCTCATTTTCCAAAAGTAAGACAAACAGAAAATATTAGATGAGAAGGTTACACTAGGAGGGACCAAAACTCCACTACATAATAAAAGGGAATTTTCTAAGCAGAACTAATGGACTTTTTCCCCAGCAATTCAAAGATGGGAATAACGGAAATCCGAAAAGCTGCCAAACAACTAAAAATAAAATAGGACTCTTTAATGGCATATGCATGACATATAAGTGTCCCATGCATCGCCAGTCCACAAAAGCCACTGTGTCGGCTTATTACTGGTTGAAAGGATGTAATAGCTAATTATGTGTGTGTGTACATGTATATCATTGAAGATATATTACCATAATATATGCATGTCTCATTCAAAGGTTGCAGCTGAAATTGCAAACTATAAGTACCTGGAAATATGCTACATAATTGACAGGCACTCCTGGAAGGTAGTGGTGGGCTAACAATGAAATCTTAGTGGATTCAAGCTTTTTCAGAATCTCTAGCTCTTTATATTGAAATCTTTTTAGTACTTGGTGAACTCAAAATTGACATGGCAAGAACAACTCATTTGGCTGTTCTTAAAGTTCTCATGGCTTTGATATTTGCTGCTTGGATTTCTCTTTGGATTCTCAAGCCAACTCAGCTTTGGACAAGAAAATGGAAAGCAGCTGAAGATTTAGCAAGGCCTACTTTGTTTGGATATTATGGTACACAATTGAGATTTCATTAGAGTTTAATTTTGGGAGAGGTAAGCACTTAGAAATGTAATAATGTCATTGAATCTTGCTTTTTCTGCAGGTCTTAATTTTGCTGTGTATACATTCCCTCTTATTGCTCTGGCTACTGTAGGGTCTATCTACTTGAATATGAAGCCCAGAGAGCCAATCAGGAGGTAGTACATCACTTTATGTTTAAAGCAATTAAATAATGATTTACTTTAAGATATGCCAATTGAAATTTTACTAGTGTGCTTAATTTGGATATGACAGAGAAGGGAGGAGAGTAATTGCTGGTTTCTCAAATCCATTGGTGGTGAACAGTCTTCTGGGAATTTTATCAAGTATTGAAATTGTTGCCGTCCTCCTCTTCATGCTATTCTTAGCTTGGACGTTCTATGTCCGAATTGCAAATGATTTCAAGAAATTAAAGCCTGACAAAGCACTAAAACTGAATCTGTAAGTGGCTTATTGTGTAGTGATTATAAAACAAAATTCTAGTTCAAGTGCTAATACTTCTTAGCTTGGACGTTCTATGTCCGAATTGCAAATGATTTCAAGAAATTAAAGCCTGACAAAGCACTAAAACTGAATCTGTGAGTGGTTTATTGTGTAGTGATTATAAAACAAAATTCTAGTTCAAGTGCTAATACCATGCATGCTTCAATTGTGTATCTCAGATGGCAACTCAAATACCTAAGGGTGGCAACTCGGTTCGGTTTGTTAGCAGAAGCCTGCCTGGCTTTTCTTCTTCTCCCTGTACTAAGAGGGTTATCCGTATTTCGGTTACTTGGCATTCAGTTTGAAGCTTCAGTAAGATATCATATCTGGCTTGGGACTACAATGCTATTTTGTGCTACTTTCCATGGTGTAAGCACCTTGTTCATTTGGGGTGTCAGCCACTATATTCAAGATGAGGTAAAATACTAGTCCTTTTTCAATTGGTTTTATTCAATATAAAACTTTGTGCACATTACTGATCTCTTGGTGTAATTCATTCAATAACAGGTGTGGAAATGGCAGAATACCGGGCGAATATACCTTGCTGGGGAAATCAGTCTAGTTACCGGGTTAGTAATTTGGATCACAGCACTGCCTCAAATAAGGAGAAAAAAATTTGAGATATTTTACTACACACACCATCTATACATGGTTTTCCTAGTGTTGTTCTTGTTTCATGCTGGAGACCGGCACTTCTATACCGTCTTCCCTGGAATTTTTCTGTTTGGACTAGACAAGTTACTTAGGATCATACAATCTAGACCACAAACGTGCATTCTATCAGCAAGAGTCTTCCCTTCTAAAGCTATAGAGCTTATGCTACCAAAAGATCCAGGTAAGTTTTCATAGTTATATTCTGTAATAACGTACATATTTGGCTCTAATTTTTCATCTGAAACAATTTGGCTCTGATTTTTCAGGACTCAAGTATACCCCAACAAGTGTCCTATTTCTGAAGGTACCAAGTATATCTAAATATCAGTGGCACTCATTCAGCATTATTTCCAGTTCTAGTGTTGATGCCAACTCAATGTCTATCCTGATTAAATCCGAAGGATCCTGGACAAGTTCTCTCTCGAATTTGATACAAACTGAGCAGAAGTCAGATGCTGATCATATGAAATGCATACCTGTTGCAGTAGAAGGTCCTTACGGACCTGCCACAATGGAATTCCTAAGGTGCACCAATATATTTCACTCTTTTCATGACACACTATGATAGGCATAATATATAGGCTATAGTTCACAGTTATAAATTTGAAATCTTGTGCAGGTATGACAGTCTACTTCTTGTTGCTGGAGGAATTGGTATAACCCCATTTCTGAGCATCTTACAGGAACTTGTTGCAGCCCAAAACAGCGGCCGATACAAATTCCTACCTAGGATGCAACTTATATTTGCTGTCAAGAAGGCCCAAGATATATGTCTACTGAACTCAATTTCACCTCTAATTTTCAACCAGCCAGCTGAAAAGTGCCATCTGAAAGTGAAGGTATATGTGACTCAAGAAGAGCAGTCTGGTGTCACAGTAAGAGAAGTACTACTAAATGAGTCTTCTCGAGTGCAAACAATAAACTTTGGCATCAAATCTTCAATTTATCCTGTAACTGGACTTGAAAGTCCACTCTGGTTGGTTGCCATAGCTGGAATTTCCTTTATCCTGTTTCTCATCTTCCTCATCATTTTCAACCACATTTTCATTCCCTCCCAGAAAAATGCTAACAAAGAAAAGACTCCATCTTAGGTTGCAGATCTGCTTATCATATGTTCTTTCATCACAGTGTTGATGTGCATCATCTTTCTAGCATTTATTATAAAACGGAGAAGACTAAAGCAACAGAGCCCTCCAGTTTTCCAAAAACAAGGCAAAGCATTGGAAATAAGTCCAACAGAAGCAAGGGATGCTCTTGAGGAACATGAAATCCATTTTGGAGGAAGGCCTAATTTTGAAGGTACTTATTATATTCGTTTTTTCCATTTTATCTCAAATTTGTTGTCCAGGATATGTTCTAAGATGTGGTAAATTTGAGCAGATATCTTTGCAAAATTTCCAAATGAGACTGGTGGATCTGATGTTGGTGTCCTGGTCTGTGGACCTGAAGCTATAAAAGAATCAGTGGCATCAATATGCCAGCACAAGTGTGGAGGTTTAAAAGTGGGTGCTAATAACAAGCAGAATGCCAATTTCAGTTTTCACTCTCTCAATTTTGCACTCTAGTCACAGACTTCCCACCATAAATTATTCAATACCAATAAACAAAGTTCAGAAGATAGTTAGATTTGCATCCATGAGTATATATTGAAATAGTAGTTTGTTTCTACTGATTGGTCACTTACGATTGCTTGTTAGGCATGTAAATCGATCATGTCTCTTTGTAGTACAATTTGATCTTCAAATTGTGAAGTGTGCTTCTGTCATCCATATCTTTTTAACCCCAAACAACAATTTGGGGTCTTGTACTCTTGTAGTATAAATCTGAACTTCAAAATGTACGGGATTGAATTGTATTCGGCGCTATTTCAATGATCTATAGCATCTCATCTTATTAAGCCACAGATATTGTAACATTTTATACATCTGAATTATATGGCAAGAGTAATGCATATGTGATCAAATTGCTACACAAGAAATATCATTGATGATTCAACTCAGATTTAAAGGCGTGCAAATGGATTTTGCTTGACATTACCAATTGGAGAAATCAACTCGAGGAACTCTGAATCAAGCTCGAACAATTGGCTATGTCTTCCTCCTTGAAGTTAAAATATGACTCTATTCCATCACCCATTTTGGTGTCCATTTTTATGTCTTCCTCCTAAGGAAAAATCACTCATCTAGTCTAATCTGCCAACACTCAACTGTGGTACAAATTACAACTAGAAACATCTTAGAAAAGCTCATAAAGATTACTCCAACTTTAAAAGACCTGTAACAAGAATGTCTAAAAGCATAGGGATTTAAGAAAGCACTAGTTCCTTCCCCTTAGGGTTGGAACCATCACCATTCCCAGATTCTTCAGCAGCCAACAACCTCAGCATTAGGTTGGTCTTCTGGCTCTTGCTTCCATTCTTCTTTCCTGACTCTGTATCACTTTTCACATTATTACTTTTCCCTGCCATACCATACGGCAGTTTATTGACACTGCCCACCGGACAGCCTCTCTTCCTCTTTGGTTGTTCAGCATTGTCAGATGGCCCCTCCAACAAACCCATAGTTATTGCATCCAAGTTCTTTTTTCCAACTGCTAAACTTAGACGTAATTTTTTTGGAGAAATCATTACTTCATCTCCCTCACTCTCCAGTGATGCGTGCAACATTGTGCAGTGGTTCCTCAATCTCTCTAATATGCACCGACTTCCTTGCACGACACCCTGCCAACACAGATTGAGGATGACAAATATCTGGAATACCTTTAGGAATCTGCACCTGAAATAGTAGGGTTTGGCTAGTTGCTAAAATCCTAGCTGTTGAAGAACTTGGTCTGGCCTCATCACGCAGTATGGCTAGGGCTGAAGGTTGCGCCACTATTCCAACTATCTCATCCGCATCCTCCTTTAATGAAATTAAATGATGGTAATTTCTGTATTGATTATTCAACATGGATGAGAAACGGACTACATATAGTGGAAGACAAGGAACATGTAGCATAAAGTCCTCCTTAAAACAAGGACCCCTAAAGTTCTCCTTAAAATATGGAACTCCTAACACAAGGAAGAGAGAGGCAAAAGACAATCTGTAGGCCCTATAATTCAGCATCTTCTAATACTCTCCCTGAAGCTGGATCAAGGGAGTTCCTTGAGCCAAGCTTGGAAAGCAAACGTTCAAACTGAGCGGAAGTGAGAATCTTGGTGAAAATGTTTGCCAGTTGATCACATGATCGTGTGTACACTGTTTTAATAAGTTTAGACTGAACCTGATCTCGAACAAAGTGACAATCAACTTCAATATGTTTGGTGCGTTCATGGAAGACTGGATTGGTTGCAATATGTATGGCAGCCTGGTTATCACAATGTAGAGATATAGGCGTAGCCACAATGCCTAAGTCACCCAGCAATGTCTTTAGCCATATGAGTTCACAAGCTGTGGATGCCATTGCACGATACTCAACTTCGGCGCTAGAACGAGCAACCACAGCAATGACATTTCCCGCCCAGTCCGAGTCTGAGTAGCCCACAAGGTTGAAGTGACCATTGTTCTTCATAACAATTCATTGATCAACTGTGCCCTTTAGGTAGCGAAGAATCCTTTTGACAATTTGTAGATGATGAGTGGTAGGGGAGTGCATGAACTGACTAACCAAACTCACAGCATAAGTGAGGTCTGGTCTTGTAATGGTGAGATAGATGAGCTTACCCACAAGGCGTTGATAAACACAAATATCTGAGAGATGTTCTCCTTCAACATCTATTTTAAGCCTACCAAGAGGAGTGCGTGCAGGCTCACTATTCTTCATTTTTGCCTCATTAAGAAGATCAACAACATATTTGTGTTGATTTAAGAACATACCATTTGAGGAGTGATCCATTTCAATTCCAAGAAAGTACTTCAATGGTCCAAGATCTTTGATAGCAAAGGTATTGTGCAAGGCTAACTTGAGAGACTTAATCTCATCCATATTGTCTCCAGTGATGATTAAGTCATCCACATACACTAGAACAACCAACTTGCCAGCCTTGCCATTTCGAATAAATAGGGAGGAGTCTGCATGACTTCGCTTAAAGCTTGAGGCAAGAAGAATCGAACTCAGTTTGGAATACCAAGCCCATGGGGATTGTTTTAAACCATACAAGGTGTTGTGAAGTTTGCACACCATTCCAGCTTCACTTTCACATGGATGTCCAAGAGGTAATCTCATATACACATCTTCTTCTAGATCCCCATGCAAAAAGGCATTCTTGACATCTATTTGGTATAGAGACCAGCCACAATTCACAACAACAGATAACAAAACTCGAACTGTGTTCATTTTAGCAACTGGAGCCAAGGTCTCCTTATAATCAACACCAAAGGTTTGAGTGAAGCCACGAGCAACTAACCTTGCCTTATGTCGCTCAATTGAACCATCAAAGTTGAACTTGATTTTGTAAATCCATCTTGCCCCTACAATTTTCTGCCCTTTAGGAAGCTTAACTATACTCCAGGTTCTATTGTCATCAAGGGCCTTGAGTTCATCATGCATATATTTCTTCCAAACTAATGATTGATTTGCTTCTTCAAAGTTCCTTGGTTCGGCTTCTTTGGAAATCTTGATAAGGAATGCTCTGTGTGGAGAGGAGCTATTGGTGGAGTGAGCAACTTGTGCAAGAGGATAACGTGGTTTGTAAGTCTCATATTCCTGAAGTCTTGCTGGTAGGTGTCTCGTCCTTGGTAGGTTTCTTCAAGGTTGAGGCGTGTTTGGTACCACCTCTGGTTGATGATCTTGAGTGTTAGAGTCTGCCTGTACCTCTTCAGTGTCCACAATTTGTTGAACTGGTTGTTGTGAACTAAGAGTGTCTACTGCAGCTTCAACAGGAATTGGAGTGGGAAATAAGTCACAAATATGCTCCTCCTGAGGTTCATTGTCAGATAACTAAAAGAAAGAGTCAGACTCATCAAAACGAACATCCCTTGAAACAAACAATTTTCTGGTCTGTGAATTGTAACACTTGTAGCCCTTTTGGGTGGATAAGTACCCGAGGAACACACATTTGATAGCTCTGGGATCAAACTTATCTCGGTGATTTGATTGAACATGTACAAAACACGTACAACCAAATACTCGAAGATGTGTTATGTCAACTTTTCGACCTTTTAGAACTTCAAATGGAGATTTGAAATTTAACACACTGCTAGGCAATCTGTTTATGATGTAAGCTGCAATTTGAATTCCTTGAGACCAGAATTTTTTTGGAACATTTGTTTGAAGCATTAAGGCCCTAGCCTTCTCAAGAAAATCTCTATTTTTGTGTTCTGCAATACCATTTTATTGTGGTGTTCCTACACAACTGGTGTGATGAATAATCCCTTGAGCACTGAGATAATCAGTCATGATTTTGGAGGTGTATTCAGTGCCATTGTGTGACCTAAGAATGCAAATTTTAGATGAAAAATGATTTGTGACAGAGTCTGAGTAGCCCACAAGGTTGAAGTGACCATTGTTCTTCATAACAATTCATTGATCAACTGTGCCCTTTAGGTAGCGAAGAATCCTTTTGACAATTTGTAGATGATGAGTGGTAGGGGAGTGCATGAACTGACTAACCAAACTCACAGCATAAGTGAGGTCTGGTCTTGTAATGGTGAGATAGATGAGCTTACCCACAAGGCGTTGATAAACACAAATATCTGAGAGATGTTCTCCTTCAACATCTATTTTAAGCCTACCAAGAGGAGTGCGTGCAGGCTCACTATTCTTCATTTTTGCCTCATTAAGAAGATCAACAACATATTTGTGTTGATTTAAGAACATACCATTTGAGGAGTGATCCATTTCAATTCCAAGAAAGTACTTCAATGGTCCAAGATCTTTGATAGCAAAGGTATTGTGCAAGGCTAACTTGAGAGACTTAATCTCATCCATCTTGTCTCCAGTGATGATTAAGTCATCCACATACACTAGAACAACCAACTTGCCAGCCTTGCCATTTCGAATAAATAGGGAGGAGTCTGCATGACTTCGCTTAAAGCTTGAGGCAAGAAGAATCGAACTCAGTTTGGAATACCAAGCCCATGGGGATTGTTTTAAACCATACAAGGTGTTGTGAAGTTTGCACACCATTCCAGCTTCACTTTCACATGGATGTCCAAGAGGTAATCTCATATACACATCTTCTTCTAGATCCCCATGCAAAAAGGCATTCTTGACATCTATTTGGTATAGAGACCATCCACAATTCACAACAACAGATAACAAAACTCGAACTGTGTTCATTTTAGCAACTGGAGCCAAGGTCTCCTTATAATCAACACCAAAGGTTTGAGTGAAGCCACGAGCAACTAACCTTGCCTTATGTCGCTCAATTGAACCATCAAAGTTGAACTTGATTTTGTAAATCCATCTTGCCCCTACAATTTTCTGCCTTTTAGGAAGCTTAACTATACTCCAGGTTCTATTGTCATCAAGGGCCTTGAGTTCATCATGCATATATTTCTTCCAAACTAATGATTGATTTGCTTCTTCAAAGTTCCTTGGTTCGGCTTCTTTGGAAATCTTGATAAGGAATGCTCTGTGTGGAGAGGAGCTATTGGTGGAGTGAGCAACTTGTGCAAGAGGATAACGTGGTGTGTAAGTCTCATATTCCTGAAGTCTTGCTAGTAGGTGTCTCGTCCTTGGTAGGTTTCTTCAAGGTTGAGGCGTGTTTGGTACCACCTCTGGTTGATGATCTTGAGTGTTAGAGTCTGCCTGTACCTCTTCAGTGTCCACAATTTGTTGAACTGGTTGTTGTGAACTAAGAGTGTCTACTGCAGCTTCAACAGGAATTGGAGTGGGAAATAAGTCACAAATATGCTCCTCCTGAGGTTCATTGTCAGATAACTAAAAGAAAGAAAGGAATGCTCTGTGTGGAGAGGAGCTATTGGTGGAGTGAGCAACTTGTGCAAGAGGATAACGTGGTGTGTAAGTCTCATATTCCTGAAGTCTTGCTAGTAGGTGTCTCGTCCTTGGTAGGTTTCTTCAAGGTTGAGGCGTGTTTGGTACCACCTCTGGTTGATGATCTTGAGTGTTAGAGTCTGCCTGTACCTCTTCAGTGTCCACAATTTGTTGAACTGGTTGTTGTGAACTAAGAGTGTCTACTGCAGCTTCAACAGGAATTGGAGTGGGAAATAAGTCACAAATATGCTCCTCCTGAGGTTCATTGTCAGATAACTAAAAGAAAGAGTCAGACTCATCAAAACGAACATCCCTTGAAACAAACAATTTTCTGGTCTGTGAATTGTAACACTTGTAGCCCTTTTGGGTAGATAAGTACCCGAGGAACATACATTTGATAGCTCTGGGATCAAACTTATCTCGGTGATTTGACTGAACATGTACAAAACACGTACAGCCAAATACTCGAAGATGTGTTATGTCAACTTTTCGACCTTTTAGAACTTCAAATGGAGATTTGAAATTTAACACACTGCTAGGCAATCTGTTTATGATGTAAGCTGCAATTTGAATTCCTTGAGACCAGAATTTTTTTGGAACATTTGTTTGAAGCATTAAGGCCCTAGCCTTCTCAAGTAAATCTCTATTTTTGTGTTCTGCAATACCATTTTATTGTGGTGTTCCTACACAACTGGTGTGATGAATAATCCCTTGAGCACTGAGATAATCAGTCATGATTTTGGAGGTGTATTCAGTGCCATTGTGTGACCTAAGAATGCAAATTTTAGATGAAAAATGATTTGTGACAAGGTTATGAAAATCTTGGAAACACTTGAAAACTTCACTCTTAAATTTCAAAAGATATACAAACGTGGTTCGAGTGAAATCATCAATAAAGGTGACATAAAACCTATAGCCATCAAATGATTCTAGGGATGCTGGTCCCCATACATCAGAATGTATAATCTCAAAAGGCTGAGTTGCTCTAGATTGAGATATTTGAAAAGGCAATCTAGTAAACTTTGACATATGACATGTCTCACATTCATGGGAGACTTTACAAAAACTAGGGAACAATATTGACAAAACATGAAAGGAAGGATGAGCTAGGCGTTTATGCCACAATTGTTGTTGTGTTACAGATTTGGACTCTGTCAAAAAACACTTTGAAAAACTTGATGAAGTTGATATGTAGTACAAGCCATTTAGAAAGAACCCTTCACCAATCTTCTTCTTGGATACTCGATCCTGAAATTCAACATTAGAAGGAGAGAAAATAGCTAGACAATCCAACGAGTTCATTAACCTTCCTACTGACAGGAGTTGGAATGGAAAAGAGGGTACAAATAGCGCAAATGACTCAACGCTATCTGAAAAAAGCTTTAATTTTCCTTTTCCTAAGATGGGAACATCGTTTCCATTAGCAATTGAGACATGTGAAGGTTTTGACACAGTTTCAAAATCATGTAATATGAAAGAATTTTTTGTCATGTGATCTGAGGCACCTGAATCCACTATCCAAAAATCATGATTCTTACTGACATCTAAAGCAGTAAAAATGGCGCAAATAATACCTGGGATATCCTCTGAAGAAGCCATATTTGATTTTGCTAGAAAACCTGCAAACTTTCCAAGCATAGCAGTTGTGCTTCCATTTTCATTGCTCTCTAAATTGCCTTACTTCTTTTGAAGATATGTAGCAAACTCATTTATGATAGTTATTGGATTGGACGTGAACTTCATCATATCTTCAGAAGTGTTGCTGAAGTTTGCATTTGGATTAGAGATGTAAGAGCTTCTCTGAATGGTGCCTCTTTGATTCTTCTGGTCCTTATTGAACTTAGGTTTTCAATTCTGAATGTAATATCCAACATCTCTCTCTTGTATGGCCTATACCAGTTCGTCCAATGTGTTCACAATGAGTGCACTTCAGATATGGCCTCTTGCCCTTATACGTTCTGTCGCTTGTGACACTTTTGTTTGCAGCAAATGCTCTAGCTTCTGATCCTCCAGCTCTGTTGTCCATATTCATCACCTTTTTGCACATTTCTTCACGTTGAATGGAGTTGCATACTGTTGTGAACGAAGGAAACTCAGGGCTCATCAAAAGATGACTTCGTAGATCTTCATATTCAGATCCTAGACTTGCAAGCAGTTGAAACACTTTATCTTCTTCAGCTCTTTTCAACAATATGGTGGTATCAGTGGTGTGAGGTCTATACATATCAAGTTCATTCCACTTGGCTTTTAAGTTGCCAAGATGTTGAACAAATGAGAGATTACCTTGTTGAATCCCTACAAGATCCTTTTTGAGTTGAAACACTCTTGCTGCATTGTCTAGGTTGACATACATGCCTTTGACAGCATCCTAGAGATGTCGAGATGACTCCGAATAGCTGAAGATTTCAGCAAGCTTTGGCTCCATTGAATTAATAAGCCATGACATAACAAGTTGGTCTTTGGATAACCAACTTTCATATTCAGATGATGAGGCATCTGGGATGTTGTTTTTGTCATTGATGAAGCTGAGCTTTGATCTTCCACCAAGGGCTAGAGTGATGGCTCTTGACCAAGCAAGATAGTTGAACTCATTTAGAAGCACTGAGCATAGACGCTGATTTGGATTCCCATCTGGGCTTTCTGTCTTTACAGAGAGAGAACCTTCTCCTTCTGTCATTTTAATGAGCAGGATAGAGAAACACGAGAACCTTGAAAGAACAAAATAGATGCAGGTCCTATGAGGATTTCTGATCTGATACCATATTGAAATTAAATTATGGTAATTTCTGTATTGATTATTCAACATGGATGAGAAACGGACTACATATAGTGGAAGACAAGGAGGATGTAGCATAAAGTGCCCCTTAAAACAAGGACCCCTAAAGTGCTCCTTAAAACATGGAACTCCTAAAACTAGGAAGAGAAAGGCAAAAGATAACCCATAGGCCCTATAAGAGAAAGGCAAAAGACAGCCCGTAGGCCCTATAATTCAACATCTTCTAATATCCTCCAACTCTGGGCCCAAGCATGGCAAACCAACATGAGTGACAAAGCTCCACCGTCCACACCTCCCAAACAACTTGTCATACTTAAATTTTACCATGAATTGAATCTCATCCTCCACCCAAAACCACCTCCTAAATAGCAGCGGTTTTACATATTTTATTTCCACTCTAATGTGCAAAACCCTAGTTCAAAAAGAAGTCATGTCATACTCTTTGCACTCAACCAATGTGATCCTAATAAGCCTCATGATATGCTCATAACGAAAGGCCGAAGGCACACCCAGCAGTGTCATCCAATATGAGAATGATTTCAATTGCACTTCCCAGATTTGACCGACTCCATCATAATCCGCTAGCGCATTGGGGCTCGATTAAAACCCCAGGGGCCTTCCTTCCAAACCTTAGCCCTATCAATTGGATCTGAGAAATAAAACAGTACCCGGTCATTTTCTCCAGCCTCCTAAATCCTCAATGTTCCATTGATTCTCCATGCAGAGCGAAACATGCCCATGAAAGACCTACGTGTATAGTCTCTTGCAGTGAGAAGCTTTCCAATCATGAAAGCCTCTTGTTGTCATAATCCCTTGGAAGGACGCATGTCAACATGTTTCTTCCCATCAGCGATAGCAAGCAGAGAAGCAAGCCATGCAGCCATTGCATCAATAGAGGCCATTACCATTGGAGAGGATCTTCGCAAGCGTCAAAAACCCTAACCCTAGTTTTTTTTTAGAGAGGGGGAGACGACTGCGACTTGAAAAAAAATCAATATACGTCAATTGTATTTGGAGAAACTATAAATAATGACACACTCATTTAGGACACGACAAGAAAATTTTATTGTCGAAGAAATTTTATCTTTAATTATGAGTTAAATGCATTAAAATAAATAAATAAAATATATACCAATCTGGCTATCTTATAAGTTATAACTAAGAGGAGCACTCTAGATCTACTCTAGAATTAACCGGTTAACTTTGTATTAAGAAGTTAACCATCTTTTAGACCAACTTTTCGGTTACATATCAGCATCTCCACTGTTCAGTTTTTAGATCGCTATGAGTATATCACTTACACAAATTTTCGCTATAAGTATATATATAGCCTGGAAGATCTTGTTTGAATATTTGTTTCTTGATATTGTAAAAATCTAGCTGAATTCTTTTTTTGGGCACAGAAAACCTAGTTGAGTTTAAAGAAACTAGCCTCATGCTCGCACTTTGCACACTAGAAAGAAATACAATATAAACATATACAGATCCTATCCAGAGTGAGGCCTCACTCTGAAATTAACGTGCGATGTTGGAGTTTAAGGTCACTTTTCGGTCTCATATCCACATCTCGACCGTTTAGTTTTTAGGTACTAATGTATAGATCATCTTTGCAAATTTTCAGCCAATTTGATGATCTTTAAGGTATCTAACTCACTTAAACCAATGGACGAACTGAATCTGTCCACCCTGAACCGTACTAGCTTTAAGGCAGCTATCAATGTCTTAACGACCATCAATTTGGCTGAAATTTTACAGAGATGATGTATACATTAGTAGCTAAAAACTGAATGGTCGAGATAAGATCTGTATATATATATATATATATCTTATCTAGAGCGGAGTTTCGCTTTGAAATTACGGAGTGAACTTCGAGTTTTGTATCGTTTTTAGGTCGCACATCTACATCTTGACCGTTCAGTTTTTAGGTACTAGTGTATAGATCATCTCTGCAAATTTTCAGCCAAATTGATGACCGTTAAGGTATCTAACTCGCTTAAACCAATCGACGGACTGAATCTGTCAACCTGAACTATACTAGCTTTAAGGCAGAAATCAATGTCTTAACGATCATCAATTTGGCTGAAAATTTGCAAGGACGATCTATACACTAGTATCTAAAAATTGAACGGTCGAAATGTGGATATGCGACCTAAAAGCGACCAAAAACTCGAAGTTCACTCCGTAATTTCAAAGCGGAACTCCGCTCTGGATAGGATCTGTATATATATATATATATATACACACACACACACATATTATGTAATTCTTTTCATTTTGTCTTAATTAGAAAAATAGAGAGATGTGAAATGGAAGTGAAATTCACATACCATTTTATAGTACACACTTCATGTCTCATTTTTTAATGCATAGCAGTTTTTGTGTTTAAAAAAAAAAAAATTTGTATGTTTATTTGATGGTATTGTTTGATAATTGGTGAAACCTTTGATATTAAACTATTATATAACTGCAACCATAAAACTAGAGGCCATCGTATGACTGCAAGCATAAGACTAAAGACTCGTTTTTTAGAGTAACAAGCACATCGATCGACCTACTAATCTAATGAGTAGTGACTAGTAATTTTTTTTGACTGGGGAGGTTAGCGTTAGAATGATTAGATTTTTGGAATTTAAGTTTGGGGGAGAATGATTAGATTTTTAAGGGAATACGAGGTTAAGCATATATTTGCAAATAGTTGATTACATATATAGTACATTGGTGAAGAATATGTAAAGATACGGTATTATCGACCAGAGGAATTGTCGTAGGCAAATAGACGATTAAATTAATGCACTCATAGAGCACGAAAATAACAATCTCAGATTATTGATTTACAAAAAATTGTGGGGTGGAACCTGGAAAGAAGAAAAGAAAAAGAGAGGAAAAAATCGGAAATTGTTTTATGTAATCAGAAATTTGCTAGGGGCTTCTTTATATAGAGTTAGAATCATACAAGGAAATATAATCTCTACATTCTTCTAATTAAACCATATTACCACTAGGTCAAGTAACCTAGAGTTTGGGTCAAACACAAATAGAGATATCCTTAAACAGAAATTAATATCTTCAAAAAAAAAAAAAAAAGTAGACAGTTGGGCTGTGACGGCCCGAGCAAGAGGTTATTAAATACGAAGGTTGGAAGAGCAAAAGGTGATGCAGAGACTGAGAGAGAAGAAACCTAAAGAGCTGCAAGAGATGGAAGCGCAACGACCGCTCCGAGATTCATACTATTTTCGATCTTCAGACTTTTCTCGATGCGGGGTAAGACTAAGACTAGACTGCTTTTCACGCCAATTTCTATCTTTCGTTATTCCGCAGACCAATTCTGTTGCTATTGTTCTAATATTATTGTTTTAGTTTCGAGAATCGTATGCATATGAACTAATGGTTTTTTTTTTTTTTGGTTGCTTCTTCTGGGGCCAATTCGTTCGTTTTAGAAGGAAGGAATCAATAAGTTGGATGTCAATGAGCTTGCTTTTATACTGTCTCGGTTAACGATCAAGGATGCAGCAGCAGCTAGGCTTGTTTCTCCCCAATGGGCCCGTGCCTTTTATATCTATTACTCTAGAATTAGCATTCTCAATTTCAAACTGAATGAAGCTTTGCTCCACTTCTGTAACAAGCCTCTGAAATCAAGACACAGGGAGAGCCACAACTACGTGGATTGGGTTAATAATGTGCTGGAGAAGCATGACGGTGGAAAAATCAAACAGTTTAGTGTCTGCTTTGACCTGGATTGTCGTTTTACCAGCTCCATTGATAGATGGATCCAATTTACAATGGAAAAAGAGGTCGAAGAGCTCGAGCTGGAGTTTCTGCTTACCCAAGGTCATAAATTCCAAGATTCCTACATATTTCCTCATCAACTATTGGGAATCTCTCACCTTTCTGGTCCAGGCTGCCGTAATACATATCCACCCCGTTGGGAACCATGTGAGGATTGCATCACTAGTGCTTCTTCTTTTTGCAGGCCTCGCCTTGATCTCCCAACTGGAGGAGGATTTAAGTGCCTCAAAGTTCTTCACCTGGAAAACGTAGATGTGGACGGACAAGTTGTCGAGTATTTTCTGTCCAACTGTCGTGCCCTTGAAAGGCTGTCCATCACTGGTGCAATTCATTTGCTCACCTTAACAGTCGCAGCTCCCTCTGCACCTTCTTTAAGGTATCTAGTGGTCAAGAACTGTCTTCGGGTCACAAGCATTACCATCTGCAACTCCCACCTTTGTTCCTTCATTTACAAAGGCATGTCTATGCACTTGCAACTTGACAATGTGCCTTCTCTTGTTGAGGTCTGCCTTCATCAAGCCGACTCCAAAACCTCTGACTTTGCCGCTCTTGCCTTCGATCAGCTTTCCTCCCATCTCTTTCAGCTACACACACTCATGCTTGATGTTCAGTTCAACGCACCGGTTAGTCTATGCTATTCCTCTCAGTTGCATTTGGATTCCTCTTTTTTCTGCTGCCCTTTTTCTTCCAATTGTCCTGGTTAGTTTATGTTTTCACTCTTGTTTTGACTCCTTTTTTTTTTTTTTGGCATTCAGTTGTATCTCAGTGCGTTTGCTTGTGCGGTTCCCAAGTTGCCAAACCTCCAGCATTTGGACTTGGTTATTCTAGCTGATGATCTATGGAGCCTTCGTCGATTAGCTGCTTTCCTCCGGGCGTCTCCACACTTGAAGAAACTTGTGCTCCAGGTACGTGTTCCTCCAACTTGGTAGACTAATGACATCACATGTTGCGACATGGTTTTTGTGCTCTCACTTTCGGCTACATTGTTCACCTACTACGCACGCACTACATTCACATTCGCATGCTTGATCGATATACATTTTGTTTTGTCACGATCGATCTCTATTGGACAACTATATAACTATAACTCCTGTCTTGTAATGGTAGAAAGACTTGAAACTGTGTATTAGATGGTTGTCTCCTTTTTTTATCCCCCTCCCTCAATCTGATCTGGTTTGCAGTTTTGTTGGGTTCAAGACTTCTGATGTTTACTTGCATGGTAAAAAAAAAAAATAACAAAAAGAAGAAGAAGACTTGCGACTTTTGAGGTTAAAAGGATTCAAAAACCACACGGGTGTTTTATCCTAGTTTAGCCGTTGTTTTGTATGATATGAGGTAACTTCTCTTTGGTAATGGGGGCAAGACATGAAGGCTTCTGGTTACTTTTATTTGTTTTTCTTTTGCTGTGTGAAATTGTCCCTTGTTGCGTGAACTCTAAGAAATTGGTCTCTTGGTGCAGCTGGAATTCTACCCAATCAAAGGAGAGTTGTATAATGATGTGCAGTGTCCACATGACCATCTCAGGGTAGTGGAAATTGTAGGGTATCGTGTTTCCAAAAAGGCTACTCAACATCTCATGTTCTTGATCGAGAATGCTGCTGCATTGGAGAAAGTTGTCATTGATCCTGCTTGCCGCTGGCTCCATCATCGCACTGGGGCATACAGGAGTTTTATAGAGGTCAAGGAGGAAGGAGAGGCAAGAGACCATGCTATGCTACAGCTTAAAGAAATAATCCCTCCAACTGTTGAATTTGTATGCTTGTAGTTATCTGGGTGCTTGAAATTTTCTGGAGAGTAAAGATACGTTCCTGTTAATTATTACTTCGTAGTCGTGACATGCATCCCAGCAACAGATTCCTCTTTTGCTATCATGCAATTGTGCATCTGGGAATGTTTTTGATTTATGCTTACGTCTACCTTGGATTGTTCAGTCATGTGTTCAGTCAAGTTTGGAATTGCTCCCTCTGACACAACGAATTATTAATGAAGGGTGGAACCTTGAATTTAAAGAAACAGAACCATGAATTTGAAGCACTCTGGAGAACTTGTTATTTTTGGTCAATGAATAGTAAAAGTATTGTGAGAAAGGAGCAAGAATGGTGGAAGATTGAAGTCTTGTACTGAGAACCTTAAACCAAAGATATCACCATAATTCATACAAAGATATCACCATAATTCATGAATAGATTTATGCACATGATTGAAATTTTGAAGATGGAATTTGATAAGATTGGCCTTTATACTTGTACCAAGTGTATCTAAATATCAGTGGCACTCATTCAGCATTATTTCCAGTTCTAGTGTTGATGCCAACTCAATGTCTATCCCGATTAAATCCGAAGGATCCTGGACAAGTTTTCTCTCGAATTTGATACAAACTGAGCAGAAGTCAGATGCTGATCATATGAAATGCATACCTGTTGCAGTAGAAGGTCCTTACGGACCTGCCACAATGGAATTCCTAAGGTGCACCAATATATTTCACTCTTTTCATGACACACTATGGATAGGCATAATATATAGGCTATAGTTCACAGTTATAAATTTGAAATCTTGTGCAGGTATGACAGCCTACTTCTTGTTGCTGGAGGAATTGGTATAACCCCGTTTCTGAGCATCTTACAGGAACTTGTTGCAGCCCAAAACAGCGGCCGATACAAATTCCTACCTAGGATGCAACTTATATTTGCTGTCAAGAAGGCCCAAGATATATGTCTGCTGAACTCAATTTCACCTCTAATTTTCAACCAGCCAGCTGAAAAGTGCCATCTGAAAGTGAAGGTAGATGTGACTCAAGAAGAGCAGTCTGGTGTCACAGTAAGAGAAGTACACTACTAAATGAGTCTTCTCGAGTGCAAACAATAAACTTTGGCATCAAATCTTCAATTTATCCTGTAACTGGACTTGAAAGTCCACTTTGGATGGCTGCCATAGTTGGAATTTCCTTTATCCTGTTTCTCATCTTCCTCATCATTTTCAACCACATTTTCATTCCCTCCCAGAAAAATGCTAACAAAGAAAAGACTCCATCTTCGGTTGCAGATCTGCTTATCATATGTTCTTTCATCACAGTGTTAATGTGCATCATCTTTGTAGCATTTATTATAAAACGGAGAAGACTAAAGCAACAGAGCCCTCCAGTTTTCCAAAAAAAAGGCAAAGCATTGGAAATAAGTCCAACAGAAGCAAGGGATGCTCTTGAGGAACATGAAATCCATTTTGGAGGAAGGCCTAATTTTGAAGGTGCTTATTATATTCGTTTTTTCCATTTTATCTCAAATTTGTTGTCCAGGATATGTTCTAAGATGTGGTAAATTTGAGCAGATATCTTTGCAAAATTTCCAAATGAGACTGGTGGATCTGATGTTGGTGTCCTGGTCTGTGGACCTGAAGCTATAAAAGAATCAGTGGCATCAATATGCCAGCACAAGTGTGGAGGTTTAAAAGTGGGTGCTAATAACAAGCAGAATGCCAATTTCAGTTTTCACTCTCTCAATTTTGCACTCTAGTCACAGACTTCCCACCATAAATTATTCAATACCAATAAACAAAGTTCAGAAGATAGTTAGATTTGCATCCATAAGTATATATTGAACTAGTAGTTTGTTTCTACTGATTGGTCACTTACGATTGCTTGTTAGGCATGTAAATCGATCATGTCTCTTTGTAGTACAAATTTGATCTTCAAATTGTGAAGTGTGCTTCTGTCATCCATATTTTTTTAACCCCAAACAACAATTTGGGGTCTTGTAATCTTGTAGTATAAGTCTGAACTTCAAAATGTATGGGATTGAATTGTATTCGTATTCGGGGCTATTTCAATGATCCATAGCATCTCATCTTATTAAGCCACAGATATTGTAACATTTTATACATCTGAAGGAAATGGCAAGTGTAATGCAAATTTGATCAAATTGCTACACCAGAAATATCATTGATGATTCGATCAACTCAGATTTAAAGGCGTGCAAATGGATTTTGCTTGACATTACCAATTGGAGAAATCAACTCGAGGAACTCTGAATCAAGCTCGAACTTGGCTATGTCTTCCTCTTTGAAGTTAAAATATGACTCTATTCCATCACCCATTTGGGTGTCCATGAAAATTATCTGGTTGCTGATTCTCATGGAAGCCATGTTCACCCATGCGGGCTTCCCCAAACCAAAATCAGCCTCATAAATTGGAAACCTGCGAACACTCGAAAACGTTAGTGTAACCAGCTCTCCTTTTGCAGCCCTTTCCATCCTTCTCCTCAGGAAATCAAAATGCTCCTTATAGCCCTCTTGAAATTTCCTCATATACTTATTGTCAATGTTCTCTATTTCCTCAATCACCTGCCTCACAAGACCACCAATCTCCTCCCCATCAACCAATATTGGAGTTGCAGTGGCTGCCCGGTAATAGTTCCCAAATCTATTCTGCGGCAGAGGTGGGTCGAACCTCGAACGAAGATCCATAACATACACAACCGTGTACAGCCTTCTAAAACTTCTTGATTCTTCTTCTTTTCTAGCCGCGGCCAAAAACCTGTTCCACAAGAATGCAGACAATGCCTCAACGCGAGACGGCGGTTTCTTGGTCTTCAGTCTGATGCTCTCCGCATACTTTGCTCGTAAAGCTTCGATCTTCGACCCATCAAACACAAACCTCTTGCTCACAATGTCATTCTTTTTCGGAATAGGAACGCCGTTATACCCATCCATATTCTTTGGAGGGAAAATAGAAGCTGCCGAGAAGTCCACATCCACAAAGGCATTTCCACAAGCAGCAGTTGATGCCCAGTTCCTAACAAACGTGAAATAAGACAAGGCATCTGCAACTCGATGCGAAATGCACAACCCAATAGCAATTCCTCCACACGGAAACAGATTGAGTTGAACTCCGAGAGCTATATCTGTGACCTCGTCGGGCTTGAAAGGCAACAAGTTGGTCAATTCGGAGAGGGAGGGATTGGTGATGGCATCAGAGAGGGAGTAGGATTTGACTCGAGCTTGGTAGAAGGGGATTCCATGGTCGTTGCAATCCACAAAGAGGTTGAACTTGACTCGGCCGGCTAGTGGGTAGTACTGGGTCAGGGTTTTGGAGAGAGACGTCTTGAGGTGGGTGGAGATTTGGGTGTGGTTGTGGGTGTTGGGGAGGGAGTAGAAGTAGAGGAAAGATATGTAGGTGTGGGGAGCCAACTGGTCGAGAAAGGAGAGCTGGTGACGGCGGAGGTGGGGAGGGGTGGGAGATGAAGGTTTTATGGTTTCTTGGGAGATTACTTCGACTTCTATCTTCATCCTCATCTGTCTCTGCTAAACTTTCTTTCTGGAGTTCTGAGCAAACGGAACTGAAGAATTTTTCTTTACAATAATGTCAGACTTGAGGGGTTCTGCTAGCCGCTTAATATGTGCCGATCGCACACGTCAACAATTAGCAACAGCTTCAACATAGTAATAGCTGCATTTTTGGTTCTTGTTAATTGATTATCTCTTTTTTCTTTTCTTTTTTTGATCCAATAAAATCAAATTCTTTCAAAAATGATAACAGATCATACTTGTATGATTGAGAAAAATTGTATTTACATGGCTCCACCCTTTTTATGTAGGCCGTCAATTTTATTTATCTTTTATAAGAATTGATTTCATTAGATAATCAAGCCATAAAACAGGTGAGTCTAACATGCACTTACATAAGAAATCCAGTAAATAAACTCGGAAAACTTATCTAAGCCAAAGCTAATACTCATTAAATTCTAAAGGGTCGCTCGCTGGAAACCAAGCCTAACTCAAGTAAGAACAACCTCGCTTCCTAAGAAAAAATCACTCATCTAGTCTAATCTGTCAACACTTAATTGTGGTACAAATAACAACTATAAACATCTTAGAAAAGCTCACAGCGGAAGCGTGAACTTGATATTTAACCAGATGCAGCAATCGACTTAAGTAACTTACTTTGATCAGTTACATGACCAGTTACATGGTCAGTTACCTGATTAGTGACATAGTCAGTTACCTGACCAGTTACTTGATCCGTAAAGCAAAAACCCCCTTTTTTTTTTCTTTTTTTTTTTGTGTTTGTTTTGCAAAACCCTAAAACGATTTTTGATATTTGTGAGCCTATGCTCTGATACCAATTGTTAGAAACCATATACATGCTCACAACATATGCACACAATCATAAAAGGGATCAAGGCTTACCTTCAGCAATCACTGGCATGGATTCCATCTTATGCAGCTGCAAACACGAACACTGAATATGGCCTTCTGTTACTTACCAACTTGCTTCTCAATGGACAGAACAATATGCAAAACGTCGGTAGTAATCAGGGACCAATTCATCTGTATATATAGGTGACTTAAACCTCAAGAAGCTTCCCATTAAAGCTATCCATATCGGTTTAGGTTTCCTAGTTAGATTCTTAATGTAACACTTCATTGTAGTCTTTCTTGCAGACTAAGAATAGGATTACTTACCTTAATGAATAGATACACTGCTTCATTAAGTTACAAGTATTGATTTACAGTTTGTATCCATGTTAAACTAGGATTGATATTAAGCTAATCATCAATTACTTTATGATAATATGTGTTATGTCCATATTTGATCTTACATACATTCAGGACACATCACAGTAGATTTCCGCAACTTCTTTCTGCCTCTTCCCTTTTGGTACAAAGTTTATGAACATGAAGTTCTAGTAAACACAACTTGAACCCTAATCCCGCTTCTGTATTCTGCATATATGGCATACACTACTTGGCAAATTCTACAATTTGTATCCATCCGCTGGTTTGGGATTTACCAAATCTTCTTTTTAGACGATGAAGCAAAAACCATTTAAGATGCTCAGATCATAGGGCAAAAAAAAAAAAAAAAAATCTAAGATGGCATAAGAGAAACAGTTTGCAACATTACACGAAACATAATGGATAGATCAAGAACGTACATTAGTTTTACAGTCATTAATGCTTTAATCAAGACGGCACTTTCTTCTTAACTTACAATCCAAACTAGACGTAAACATAAATCATGAACATTCCCAGATGCACAATTGCATGATAGCAGCAAAAGAGGAATCTGTTGCAGGGATGCATGTCACGACTACAGACTACTGAGTAATAATTGACAGGAACATATCTTTACTCTCCATATAATTTCTCGCACCCCAATTGATAACAACAAGCATACAAATTCAACCGTTGGAGGGATTTTTTTCTTGAAGCTGTAGCATAGCATGGTCTCTTGCCTCTCCTTCCTCCTTGACCTCTAAAAGACTCTTGTACGCTCCAGTGCGATGATGGCGCCACTGCGCCAGCGGCAAGCGGGATCAATGCCAACTTTCTTCAATGCAGCAGCATGCTCGGTCAAGAACATGAGATGCATGTTGAATAGCCTTTTTGGAAACACGATACCCTACAATTTCCACTACCCTGAGATGGTCATGTGGACACTGCACAGATAAACCAATCATTAATTGATCAAGCTGCAGGACTTATCTTCTGTTATCTAATACTCACCATTGTAATTATCTTCTCTTCCTCCAAGACGTACAAGTAGATAGGTTTCTATTTACTAGTCTTATCTTTTCTATATGTAGAGTCTCACACTCCTAATACAATTGTACTTGTTAAGTTACTCATCAATATAAATACAATCGTCAGCCACAATTCTTGGTGTGCTTGACAACACTTCATTCAAATCCTTTATGCACATCATTGTACAACTCTCCTTTGATTGGGTAGAATTGCAGCTGCACTAAGAGACCAATTTCTTAGCGTTCACGCAACAGAGGACAATTTCACACAGCAAAAGAAAAACAAATAAAAGTAACCACAAGCTTTCATGTCTTGCCTCCATTACCAAAACAACGGCTAAACTAGGATAAAGCACCCGTGTGGTTTATGAATCCTTTTAACCTCAAAAGTCGCAAGTCTTTTTTTTATTTTTTTTTTATCATGCAAGTAAACATCAGAAGTCTTGAACCCAACAAAACTGCAAGGCAGATCAGCTTGAGGGAGGGAGATAAAAAAAGGAGACAGACGTCTAATACACAGTTTCAAGTCTTTCTACCATTACAAGACAGGAGTTATAGTTGTATAATTGTCCAACAGAGATCGTGACAAAACAAAATGTATATCGATCGTACAAGCATGCGAATGTAAATGTAGGGGGTGAACAATGTAGCCAAGCATGCGAATGTAGGGGGTGAACAATGCAGCCGAAAGTGAGAGCACAAAAACCATGTCGCAACATGTGATGTCATTAGTCCACCAAGTTGGAGGAACACGTACCTGGAGCACAAGTTTCAAGTGTGCAGACGCCTGGAGGAAATTAGCAGCTAATCGACAAAGTCCCCATGGATCATCAGCTAGAATAACCAACTCCAAATGCTGGAGGTTTGGCAACTTGGGAACAGCACCAGCAAACGCAATGAGATGCAACTGAATGCCAAAAAAAAGGAGTCAAAACAAGAGCGAAAACATAAACTAACAAGAACAATTGGAAGAAAAAGGGCAGCAGAAAAAAGAGGAATCCAAATGCAACTGAGAGGAATAGCATAGACTAACTGGTGCGTTGAACTGAACATCAAGCACGAGTGTGTGTAGCTGAAAAAGATGGGAGGCAAGCTGATCGAAGGCAAGAGCGGTAAAGTCAGAGGTTTCGGGGTCGGCTTGATGAAGGCAGACCTCAGCAAGAGAAGGCACATTGTCAAGTTGCAAGTGTATAGACAGGCCTTCGTAAATGAAGGAACAAAAGTCTCATGGTAATGCTTGTGACCCGAACAACGGTACGAAATCTAGTCCAATTAGGATTAGGTAAAACTACAAATCCTAGCCGAGTTATAAAAAGCAAGTTAACAATAGATCTGATCTCGTCTGAATCTTTGTATCCTGAATTCCTGATATCAAAAACGTAGCTGAGTTTTTGGGGCAAAGAAAACGTAGCTGAGTTTAAAGGAATAAATGAGTTTAGAGCTCCAGAGTTGGATATGCATAAAAATCACTTGACCCTAAATCCACAAGTCCCATACATTAGAGGCCCATATATAGAACATCTTGACATCTTGTTGTACAATAACTTAAACATTTTAATAGTATTAAAGGACTTTCTACACAAGTTTAATTACTTGAACATCAAGGAACGATTAGATAGGCCAGAATCTTAAGAGGAGCAAATCTTCATGATTTTCTCCTTTAAATACTCGGATATTTTTTTCTTTTACCTAATGTATCTTCGGTGAGAGCTATAGGCCAACCCTTTCTTCAAGCACAAAACTACCATGGCTAGGCTGACCAATGAAGAAGACGATGATATGATGAAGGCCGTTTTTAATCTTTGTCATATGAAGCATGTGCTTGTTGATTCTACAAAAGACATACAGATATTGGAGGATACTAACCGCAAGTGTCTTAGTCAAATTAGTGCTAAAGACAAACGAAAAACATTATTAATCAAAGAACAAGGAGGTGAATGCATTGTTAATGTTGCCCAAGGCTTGCATAGAAACCAACGACTACAACAGGATCCTAAGAGAAAAGCTTTGCAAGTCACAGGACAAGAAGCCATTTATGCTGGACAAGGCTTAGCAAACTCAAACGTATGTCAAGGTTTGTTCTATGGAAACTATGCCCCTCCTAATCTCCCACCAGTCCCACGCCTACGACAATTTATTGAAATTTGCAGTCAGCCGTTTGAGAAGCAATTAACATTTAGTGATGTGAAGGATGACCAATCAAGGCTAGCTATGAGCAAAGAGGATGTCCAAAAGCGCCTAATGCCATTGTTGAATGAGAATGAAGATCTTAGACGAGGAATCCAAGTCACAACTTATGACTTGGATGGTAAAGAGTATCCCATGGTGTTCAAAATTTGGGTGGAAAAGATTCATGTCTTGACCGGAGGATGGAAAGCTTTTTGCCATGATCATAAGATGGTTGAGAAGCAAGATTTTGTGACCGTATGGATGTTTCGAAATGCTGCAACCGGTAGCCTTTGCTTTGTAATTGATTCGAGAAGGCTGCCAGTGCTTGAAACCATCAAGAGAAGAAGAACAAGGCGAAATTGAGATATGCAGATCACCACCATGAATCGAGAAAGGTCTAATAGTCACTGACCCCTTCTATGGTCAGATTAGAGTAGGTTTTCTTAAATGCCATTTGATTACTTGCAGTTTTGGTTTCATGCAGTTATAGGATCCCATCTTATGATATTGGGGGGTCATAGGTTGTGGCTGAAGTTGCTACGAACTAACCAGAGTTCAATTCAATTCAAAAATCAAATATAATTTTGTATAATACACACAAAGAACTTACTGTTGTTCAACCAAAACACATTCACACTGAATGCTGGGGTTGGAATGCCACTTCCCCGGATTCTTCCTCGACGCCGGCCCCATCACCACCCTCGCCGCGTACCAGTTCTGATAACAATGCGGCAGGAGCTGGCTCGGACACTGTCTCGCCGACCAAAATTGCCGCAATTTCCTTCATGCTAGGCCTTTTGTGAGGATCAGGATGACAACAAGCCAACCCAAGCTTCAATACAACCTCCACCTCCTCCTCATCATACTCCCCTTTAATTCTCTGGTCCGCCGCCTCTCTCACCCTCCCTTTTGAATACAACTCCCTCACCCAATCGATCAGCACTGCCTCCTCCTCCTCCTCTGCCCCCATTTCAATAGGCCTTCTTCCACACGCCACTTCCAACAACACCACTCCAAAGCTATACACATCAGTCGCTGCTGTTGGTGACGCTATGGTAGCCAGCTCCGGCGCCAAGTACCCCATCGTGCCAACCACACGAGTGGTATTAGGCACTTCACCGTGCTCATACAGCTTGGCCAATCCAAAATCACCAAGCCTACCTCTCATTTCCAAGTCCAGCAATATATTGCTGGACTTAACGTCTCTATGAACCACCACTTGGTCCCAGCCGTGGTGCAGATAGTTCAGGCCCTCCGCCACGTCTGCCAACACACGCCGCCGTTGCCCCCAGCCCAAAACCTTCTTCGGCCTGTCGAAAATCCACCTGTTGAGGCTCCCATTAGGCATGTAGTCATACACAAGCATGAGCTGGTTTCCTTTTCTGCACCACCCTCGCATTTGGACCAAATTCTTATGCTGCAGTCTCCCCATGCTCGAAATCTCAGCCATAAATTCTCTCAACCCCTGCTTCGAATCATGGTTCACACATTTCACTGCTATCTCTGTCTTGTTCGATAAAACTCCTCTGTAAACCTTCCCAAATCCACCAGAACCCAAAAGCTGATCTTTTGAAAATCCACCAGTAGCCTCGCTCAGCTCTTCATTCGAAAATCGATGAGGCCAATACTCCATCTCCCAATCCTCAATCTCATCATCCTCTTCATCCTCCAGCTTCTTCTTCCTCCAATACAAGTAGACTCCACAAGCTAAAGTCACCACAAACAAAACGCAACCTATTGTAATACCAGCAATGGCTCCCATAGGCAAGGATTTGGAAGAAGCCTCGAGCTTGAAAACAGGCAAATTGGTCACGTTGATCTCTTTAGCAACACCAGTGTCACTGAAACTCCAAGCCAAAATTCTCTGCGCCTCAATCCACTCCGTTTTCGACGCCGAAAACCCAACGAACATCTCGGACGACACGTAGTTGGCAATCCTTGGGTCTTTGAAGCTCAGCGTAGGCAGAGTCGGCCGTGGCAGATTAGCCGGAGCCACGGTGACGTTGATTTCGAGATTATCACCGTCGAATTCGATCCAAGTCCGGACGTTCTCGCCGCTCCGCATCTGAACCGGAACGAAGCCGCCGGTGGAATTGTAGTAGCCGGCGGGCGTAGTGACCTCCGATATGACTCTGTTGAGGTCGATTCCGATGTGGTTTCCGTCGGGATCGTTGAACTCGGTGTTTCGGCCCGTGTCGAATTCGACGGCGAGTAAGGGAGCCACGACCTGAACCTGGGCGTTTGAGAAGAGGCCGAAGTACTGGCTGGCGAGGGCGTTAGGGGGAGAGGTGGAGTTGGAGAGGACGAAGCAGAGGCCGAAGCCTGGGCTGGAAGCGATTTGGGGGAGATCGGAGAAGACGAAGGAGGTTGAAAAGGAAGCGAGGGAAGTGGAGGTGGAATTAGGTCTCATGTTGAGCTTGGTGGTGTGGAAGAGGCGGCCGAGGGACCACTGAACGGAGTCGTTTGTGAGGCGGACGGTGGAGGCGTCGAGCCTGGCGTCGTTGATGAGAGTCAAGTCGGTGGCGTTGGAGATGTTGGAGAAGGAGTTGAAGAGGAAGTCGAGGGCGAGAGTAGGAGAGAGGACCTGGAACAGGAGGAGGAGGAGAGGTAAGGACCTCATCGGAAGAGGTTTCCGGCGCCGGCCAGCGGCCAAGTGGGAAACTGGTCAAAGATGGAGGGTGAAAGTATCAGTCTGGTGGAGATGTGGGCTGCAGGTCTCAAGTCACAGTCAATTCAAATTTTATTTTTATCTAGAAAGGACAGGACTATAAAATGAAAGTCATGGCCCCCGTGTGACTAAACCCCCGAGTACTACAGTCAACTCCACAGTCTACTTTGGCGGGAGCTGAAATTCATATGCTGATTTAACTACAAATTTCGAATATTCTATAATGTGCGTTGCGGAGATTTTTCTTTACGAGAAACATCGGTGTGTTGTGATCACATACGTTCATTCCAACGTGTTGCAACGCATACCGTTTAGGAGATTTGAAATTTCAAGATTAGTAGTCGTTAGATTAGTGGGTTGATGTGTTAAGTCTTATGGTTGGAGTGATGATGCGTTCTAGTCAAAATGTTGCTGCACAGTGCAGTTTGTAAACTTTACATACAGGATAAAATTGATGATTGCAGCTCTAAGGTATAGAAGAAACCTTGAGGTACGTTTGGGTTTGCTAATAAGATCAAGTCCAACCAATTCTAGCCCAAAGTTCAAAGGGGACATTAATGAGAAGAGCCCAAACATTTGCCTGCTACCAAAAACGTAATTTGAACTTGCCCATACAAAGAGGAGAGGATTTTCAGTAGGAAAATCCGGTCTCGCCATTGGAATTGGTGGTTTAGTTTTTTTTTTTTTTTAATGCAAAATTAGTGGTTTAGATTAGAGTTTTTGAAATCTTATAAATAGTGAAGAGTATCGAACCACAAATATTTATGTGAAATTATTATATTTGTCTCTTTTCAAGTGGTTAAAGTGAAGAGAATATCAGCATGTTAGATACATACATGTAAACTCATTTATCACGGCGCATAACACTAGTTATATGTAAAATAAGTAAGAATATTTTTAAATTTTTACGTACAAAACAAAAACATTATTTCGAAACAATGTTCTATACTACTACTATGTTCTACATATAGATAGACTAGTATGGCTCAAAACGTTTGTCACACATCAA
>BDJD01002402.1:45590-66313 GCA_002564525.1 Rosa multiflora | reverse complement strand
CAGACACCATGTGATAAAATAACCAAGTTAGACCATCTTGCTGCTGCATACTTCTTCTTTTATGGTTTGCATTATCAAATAAAGTATAGACTGGCCAAGAAAAGATCTATATATATATATATATATATATAGGCATCAGCTTTCAATTCATTCCTGTAATCATCAGCTCTCAATTCATTCCCACTTATCTTTTAATTCCACAACATATACATATAGGCATGATATGTTATAAAAACCATCGTCCAAAGCATACACATAGATAGACAAGCCTCTAGAAGCAACATATTAAAGACATCAAAGCATATCACTGAGTAAAACATCAATTAATCTCATTCAAATCTGATCTACACCCATAATTTGATACCCACCAACGTACTCAAGTTCCAAGAAATTGCAGTGATTCTAGATCTATGATTAATCAAACAAAGAAATACTTACCGAACAAAAAACTAGAATACCCCAAATCCCTTTATCAGGGTTTGAATTTCACCACAAATTTCCGTAGCCCAAACCAAAAAGTTTTGAAATCGAAGAACATCAAGGAAAAAGAAAGGCAAGAGAAGAGGAAGACGATTACCTAGAGGTTTGAATTTGAACGAAATTGCCCGTTGGAGGAGATAGCGAGCATCTCGAATTTCTCTCTCCTCTCCTAGATTTGGCGAGCGTAGTAGCGAAAACCATTTTGGCGAACGATATAGCGAGTCTGCTGGAGGCCTGATTTTGCTACTTTCCGCTTCTCACGCTCGCTAAAATAGCGTAGAATCAATTTTGGTGAGGCTGGTAAAGTTGCTCTAAGTGGCTCTCTATTATAACTTTTAGCTATCTCACTCCTAAATATAGAGAGCGGGATGATGCTCTCTATAATTTAAAACATTCATTTAAGTTATTTTATGTAATTTATAAATACATTTAAACTATTTAATATTCATTTAAAAATAATATAAATTCAAAACTAGCTAAAACAGATAGCATTGATGCAGACGTAATTCTAAAGTGGCTAGCTAAAATGACTTTTTAGCTACTTTAGCTAAAATTTGACTCAAAAATGACTAGCATTGCTAAAAATGCTCTAACTTAAGAAAGTTTAAAACAAACTAAAATATTAAAAAAGAAAAGTATATTGTTTTGGAAACTAATAAAGAGATAAGAATAAACTTCTGCAAAAAACTCAAAATGATACCTATTTTGATGGAAATTGAAGGGAGGAATTTAAACAATCAAATCCTTCATTTTTTCCACAGAGAAATTTATAATTTCCACGTTTAGAATGTCAAACGAGAAAATATATGTTTAAGAATTATAAATTTTTCATTTTTGTTTATATTCTCTCTTTTTAGTGTTGCACATTAGTTCATTTGGCCTGTGGACTTGGATTGTCTGGAAATTCTTGCATGGAAAAGTTGAAGCAACTGAAACTCTTAAGCACTTGTCGACTGGTTCTCCTATAAAATCATATCATTTCTATGATGCCTGCTCACCACAACATTTTATATCTATTTTCTGTTTTACCAGACGTCTAGACAGATACATGTGGGTTTTAGGCCATCTCCAATGGGGGGCTAAGGGGTTGGTATAGCCCAAAAAATGGTGTTTTCCATCTCCAATGGTAGGCTATGCTATTACAAAAAAGAGATTTGAGGGGCTAAAAGGGCCACAGGCTGGGGTATAGATAGCCCTTGGGCTTGATCTTCATGGAGACCACGTTGGTGGCTCCAAATCCAATCTGAACCAAACCTTTTATTGAGTTTTAGAGCGGACGATAAGATATGTCACATGGACATAAAATCTGCTCAAAAATCTTGATAAGGAATTATATCTTGACACGTGGCGAGCAAAATCCAATCTAAAAATTTTGAGAACATGACATCGGGATAAGAGGACATAAAATCTAGTCGAAAATCTCAATAAGGAATTATATATTGACACGTGGCACGTAAAATCCAATCTGAAAATTTTGAGAAGATGACATCGGGATAAACACACAAAGAAATCTAATCAACAATCTGAATAATTACTTAGAACGTGACACGTGGCACAATAAAATCATATCTAAAAAATTAATAACATTTGATCAAAAAAATTATTATATAAGAGTGGAAATATTAGAAATACATAATGAAAAACAATAAAATAACATGACATTTAAACTTGTAGCCCTAAGAGCAACTCCAACAGCTTCCCTATAATTTTTGTATTATAGAGCAGCAAAAGTCAAACCTTTAGCCTATTTTTCTTCTCCAACTCCAACAGGTTCCCTAGTTTAAAGTAATCTATAAAATCTTCATATTCTTCTTTAAATAAATTATTATATAAGAGTGGAAATATTAGAAATACATAATGAAAAACAATAAAATAACATGACATTTAAACTTGTAGCCCTATAAAATATTAGAGCAACTCCAACAGCTTCCCTATAATTTTTGTATTATAGAGAAGCAAAAGTCAAACCTTTAGCCTATTTTTCTTCTCCAACTCCAACAGGTTCCCTAGTTTAAAGTAATCTATAAAATCTTCATATTCTTCTTTAAAATTTTGGAGTTTGCTGTAAATATAGGGAATTTGGTTTTCTCTCTCCTCACTTTCTCTAAAATAGAGATAGTTATAGGGAATCTGTTGGAGCAAAAGAGGCTTATTTTTCCCTAAAGTAGAGAAAAATCAAAATATAGGGAATCTGTTGGAGTTGCTCTAAGAGCATCTCCAACAGCGTCCCTATAATTTCTCTATTATAGGGAAGCAAAAATTAAAATCTCCAAAAAAATTTTTGCTCCAACTCCAACAGATTCTCTATTTTACAGATTCTACAATTCTTCTCTAAATTCTTCCCTAAAATTTTGCAGATTGCTGTAAATATAGGGAATTTTTTTTTCTCTCTCATCACTATCTGTCTTTTAGAGATAATTATAGGGATTCTGTTGGAGCAAAACAGCTAAATTTTTCCCTAAAATAGAGAAAAATCAAGATATAGTGAAGCTGTTGGAGTTGCTCTAAGGGTTGGAGATGGTAGAAATTATAGCCCTTACATTTACATGAATAGTGATTATAAGGGGCAAAAATTTAGCCCGAGAGCTATTTTAGCCCCCCACAGCTGGAGATAGCCTTAGTTGGGCAGTTTTCTTTCACCTCTATATTACTATACAGTCTCTCACAAAGATATGGCCACATATTTGTGAAAGAGTCGTGCGGGCAATCAATACCTAAAAACTTGTCAAATAACGTCATGTGTCCGCAGATGTCTTGAGTCCGGTAGTTTTTCATCAACCACAAAATTAATGTGCATAAATATCTAGCATGGTTTTTATTTGATGTGTACATTATAACCATATGAATATGAAGAGACAAGATATCAGTACAAAATGGATTGGGCAAGATATTGATTACCACAAGGCCACAATCAAGGAACCTCTCAGCTTAACCATATGAATATGAAGAGTCAAGATATCAGTACAAAATTAGGCAAGATATTGATTACCACAATCAAGGCACCTCCTCAGCTTTGTAGTATACATCTCTTGAACATAAAGAACATAAATGCAAATTAAAGTGAAAATCTCTTTAGAAATAGTTAAACGATCTATAGCCTTTAGAATTTTGAAGTGAGTGAAGAGGGTGAACATACAAAATGCAAATTTTAAAGTGAAAATCTCTTTGAAAACATGCACTTAAAAATCTATAGCATAGAATTAAAAAGAAAGAATCAACGGCATGTAATGGATTTTGAAGTGAGTGAAGAGTGTTGGTGCGGAAAAATTCAGTACAAGATCTTCTCATTTATTTTTCTGACTTAAGTGAGAGTGAAAATTTCGCATTTAATATCTTCTTCACACTATAGTCTTCACATTTTCCCAATTCATATTGGTGTGGGCAAGTCAAGTTGAAGGAACAAATGAAGTACCTGCAAAAGATACTCTTATGCCTAAATTCTTGAGTGTTTGAACTGTAATAGGTGTAGATGGGATTGATTGCTTACCTCAAATGTTTACCTCACCAGGTATTTATAGATGTGCTTAAGCAAATATCCTGACGAGTGCGTGTTGTGGTGTGCAAAGTTTGCAAGTCTGTTGTTACTTGTTAGTGGATTCATTACGCCACTTTTAAATTTTAAATTTTAAATTTTTAATACAATGTGAGGGAGTGCTTCCTGCTTGCTAATAATTCGGTTGAGTTGACTAATTTTATTGATCGCTTCCGTCTTATCTAGATCCACCTCGAGAGGATTTCTCCTCAAGATCTGACCTTCTCAAAGCTGAAAGCTCCTTAAAATCTTAAATAGATTTAGTCATCTCTCTTTCGTAAGGATTCAAATTTCTGTTTCGATTTCAGTACTTCAAATTCAAGGAAATTTCGGCGGAAATTTCAGTTAAAAATAAAGAAATCACATTAATTGCATTTATAGAATGATATTTTTTGAATGAAACTTTTACATAAACTAAATTAACCTATAATAAACCTATTTAAAATGTAAAATCTCCAAAATTATACATTTATAATAGAATTGTGATATTTAATATGGACGAGTAATTAATTAGTACTGTAGTAAGTTGCTAAACTAGTGTTTTTATCTATGTGTAATTATAAATGTGTTCAAGTAAATCCAGAATATGTGTCTGGCCAAAACTCGAGGTTACTTGCTCTAGTTGAACTAAGGTTTATATTAGAAATATTCTCGGAGAATTTTAGGAGATATCCAATCAATGTACGATTATGTTTCCATGTCACTACTACAAAAAGTGCATCACACAACACTAATCACACAACGGAACAGAAATTTTATGTTGTGTGTTTAAGTGAACTCTATTGTACAACGGTATTAATGATGTTCTGTTTAAGAACTATCGAATCGATGTTATTACAAGACAAATCACAAGGTTTCATGAGCTCATTGGAGCTATGAATGTCGCTAAAAAGCATGACAACCTCCTTGTGAAGAACTATAATTTGAGATCCGTGGAAACATAGCATATTCCGGAATCCAATTATAGTCGCGCCCCTAAGAGAGGGCGCTAAGAGCAAAACCCTAATCTTAGGAATACTTCTGGACGTTCTGGTCCATATAATCGCTCTACTTGGGAAGGTAACCACCAAAATAGGCGAACACGGAACCGAAGAGGTTAACGTGGAAAGAGAGAGGGAGGCAACGCCTCTGGCCATGTTGGTGGCGCCACCAACACTAGGAGCCATCTAAACGACGCTTTCAAAGTGCCTCAATCAATGGAGTCTGAGCGAAGAGATGTATGTTCTCGATGTGGAGTATGCGGTCATTGGGCACACATTTCTAGAGCTCGTGAAGAAATTGTCACCGCCTACAAAGCATATTGTGAAGCAAGAAAAGATCACGATGTGGAAGAAGAAGATCAAGATGATGATCTAGAGTGAAGGGTTAAAGACTACAAATCTAGCTAGGATCAATAGATCGCCAATTCTGTTTAAGTATTTATTTTTCCAAGGATGTAATAGGCAATTACCATATATTTTTATAGTAGATGCCAATGGTTTAGTCTTTCTTCAAAGTAGGTTCACCCAAAGAAAGTGTGATGTCTAGGAAGGCTCTAAGATTAATGGTACTTAAGCGAGCCTTGCTCCACCGACATCTCCCTACTCATCTGGTCACATTTATTAGAATTACCGAAAGAAGTTAGACGACTACCATTGTTTTGGATTAGCTAGCATTTTGGATTAGATTTCGTTTGGTCAAAGACACAATGATGTAACTTTGTTGGCATATGTACAAAATTTCGAGTTCTTTTCATTATGACTCCATTTTGATTATGAGCATATGACTTTGTGACTACGATGGCTGGGCCATCAGTATTAATTCAAGGACACAGAATAGCCCAAGTTCCCCTTGCCAAATGGCACCTTGATTACTGTCACATAAAATCTCTACGCTCCTACATGATATGATCATCCATCCACTAAAAACTTCACATGGACATCCTTTCTTTCGAGTGAAATAAAGCATGAATCAAAAGTTGATTCCTGGACTAAGTGTGACCGACACTGCTACCTAGGGCACTGCCTCCTTCCACCACCAGCCTAGGGCTGGACCAATCCATATCCATAACGCCATGGATGGCGTCCATCATGGTGATGGCAGATGCTGCAATCACCAACTTGCTTCAAATAGCGTTTCAGACGCTCATGCCCAACCACAATCTTCATTGGTTACTTCTTAGGCCTATCGCTGGATTTACAAAGCCCGTTCCTTAGAAAAATTAGGACTGAGACAGTCCTATGCAAAGGAAATGAACATACTCATTCTATTCTTACATTGAATCCGTGGGGATTCTGTGGACTAGTTCAACCAACTTGCGGACGTTTAAATATCTCATGATGTTGATTGACACGCAAACACGCTGGTCACGTGTTGTGCCATTGTCCACTTGTAATGTTGCTTATGCTACACTCCTAGCACATATTATATTACAACGGGCTCACTCCTCGGATCATCTTATTCCTTCAATTGGACTTGACGATGCTAGAGAGTTTACATTGAATACTTTCAATGGTTATTGCATTGGAACTGATGTTGGACATTATATTCCCATGAACACACCCAAATAGTCTTGCGGAAACGACTACGATAGTAGTTCAGACATTGGTAATGCACACCAATCTCCTTATATCTGCTTGGGGTGATGCAAAATTGCATGCAGCTATGCTAATTCATTTACGACCCACTGCCACTCAATCTAACTTTGCATTACAACTAGTGACTGGGTACAAATATCGTACTTACACATATTTGAGTGTTCCATTTATGTGCCAATTGCGCCGCCACAGCGCTTTATGATGATTCTTTACAGACAAATGTGCAACTACGTTGGATTTGAGATTCAACAATCATCCGCCACTTAATGCCCTTGCTAGGCTACCTTGTTACCGCTAGATTTGCCGACGTCACTTTGATGAGACAGTCTTCCCGTCGTTAGGGGAAGATAAGAACACAGATGTTCAGCAAGAACGGCAGGAATTGTCGTGGCTTGTCCCGACTAAGTCTCATCTCGATCCCCACTAAAGTGACGAGCTCACACATATCTGCTGTGAATATGCCTACAAGGATGAACGTCCCTACGAGAAGACGTAGCGCCACCCTACATGGAGGTAGGCATGGCACCAACGCCAAAGAGAGTGGCACTCTGCCGTTACTGGTCATGGCCCCAGCTAGGATGCGTGGAGGCCCGTGGATTCGAAGGATATTTTGACACAACTCCAATCTTTTGATCATTAAGACTCAAAATCCGTCTCATGAGTATCTTCCAGGTTATGGTTATCGTTGGGGGACGCCTCAACGTCAGAACCTATTCCTGAGAATATAGAGATTTATAAAAATTACACTAGTGTACATGAGACGTGGGATAAAAAAATCCATCATAATTAATGATGTAGTTGCACATGAGTTTGTTGACTCTGATGATATACAACCACGCTCCGTTGATGAATAAATACCAATGTAGAGAAATTTGGCCTACATGGAAAGATACGATCCAGATTATGTTGAATTCTCTAACGAAGAGGAAGGTTTTCGAGCCAGTGATGCCAACACCTCCTAACATAAAACCTATTGACTAATGGGTCTTCGTTAGAAAGCGTGATGAGAAAAGGAGATGGTAATCTCGCCTTAAGGCGCAAGGCTTCTCACAAAACGCCCTGGAATTGACTACGATGAGACATATTCTCTCGTAATGGATGTCACTACACTTTACTACCTTGTCAGTTTGGTAGTTTTCGAATAACTGAACAACGAAGATGTGCTAGAGGCAAAAGTGCCTTACTTAGTACAATAGGCGCATTATTGTACTTATCTCAATGCACAAGACCGGACATCTCATATGTTGTGAACTTGTTAGCTAGATATAGCTTTGCGCCAACGCGACGCCATTGGATTAGTGTAAAAGATATCTTTCAGTACTTGAGATGTATGATTGATATGAGCTTGTTCTATCCCTACAGAGAGATGATGAATTCAGACCCATCACATACCAGGAACGCTGTCAACACTGGCCTGCGTCCACTATCCCTATCCCGAAACGACATGTGTTTTGGAAGGTTTTGCTAATATTGGGTATCTCTCTGACCCACACAAAGGTCATTCCCAAACTAGTTAAGTGTTCACCATAGGTAAAGACCGTGATATCTTGAAGGTCTACAGAACATAGACCGGACATCTCATATGTTGTGAACTTGTTAGCTAGATATAGCTTTGCGCCAACGCGACGCCATTGGATTAGTGTAAAAGATATCTTTCAGTACTTGAGATGTATGATTGATATGAGCTTGTTCTATCCCTACAGAGAGATGATGAATTCAGACCCATCACATACCAGGAACGCTGTCAACACTGGCCTGCGTCCACTATCCCTATCCCGAAACGACATGTGTTTTGGAAGGTTTCGCTAATATTGGGTATCTCTCCGACCCACACAAAGGTCATTCCCAAACTAGTTAAGTGTTCACCATAGGTAAAGACCGTGATATCTTGAAGGTCTACAGAACATACCCTAGTCGCTATATCTTCGAACAATGCAGAGATTATTGCTCTTCACGAAGTGGTTCGTGAATGTATATGGATTGGATCCATAATTACGCATGTTCGAACAATTGTGGTTTGAAGTCTACCACAGATGAGCCTACGAGCATATAGGATAATGCTGCTTGTTTTGAAGCAAGCTTACATCAAAATAGACCACACCAAGGATAATCAGCAACAACAGACTCTCCTTAAGATCAAAGTGAACTAGGTTCGATATGAGGACAGTGTGGCAGACTTGCTCACTAAGTCATTGCCTAAATTCCACTTTCAAGAAACATGTTGGTAGCATCGTTTGGGGAAATTATCCGAACTCTCACGACCGTAGTCATCAGTGGGAGATGCAGACATCAGGGGGAGATGTCTACATGTATGGTCTCGAAACATGAATGGTGTGTTGTGCTCTTTTTCACCTTCGACTGAGATTATTTTTGTCGAGCCTACGAGCATATAGGATAATGCTGCTTGTTTTGAAGCAAGCTTACATCAAAATAGACCACACCAAGGATAATCAGCAACAACAGACTCTCCTTAAGATCAAAGTGAACTAGGTTCGATATGAGGACAGTGTGGCAGACTTGCTCACTAAGTCATTGCCTAAATTCCACTTTCAAGAAACATGTTGGTAGCATCGTTTGGGGAAATTATCCGAACTCTCACGACCGTAGTCATCAGTGGGAGATGCAGACATCAGGGGGAGATGTCTACATGTATGGTCTCGAAACATGAAGGGTGTGTTGTGCTCTTTTTAACCTTCGACTGAGATTATTTTTGTCCCACAGGGTTTTTGTTACTCGGCAAGGTTTTTAATGAGGCAATGAGAGGAGCACCACGTTTGGGCGACACAAGGGGGAGTGTTCAAGTAAATCCAGAATATGTGTCTAGTCCAAACTCGAGATTACTTGCTCTAGTGGAAATATGGTTTATATTAGAGATATTCTCGGAGAATTTTAGGAGATATCCAATCAATGTACGATTATGTTTCCATGTGCAACTCTATCTCTATGCTTGAAATCCTCTATATAAAGAGGCCCCTATTATCAATGAAAGCACGACTCAATTCTCTTCCAATTTTGGTTTTCCTTAAACAAAATGTACTGTATATTGATAATGTGAATATGATTGAATTTTGTTTTTTTGTTTTTATTATTTTTTTATGGCTGAAACCCAGTGAGAGGCTTGGCTATCACCCTTTGTTCATTAATAATTATAAAATTACAACAGACCTGAGCTCGGGAGGGGAGGGGGACATAATACCAAAACGCAGTGAATGAAAATGAACAAATACAACAAAAGGGATATAAAAACCACTACGATGTGGTTCGATTTAGCTGGTTGAACTGCTTCTATTTAGTATCATACAGTATTGCTCCTAAGTACATGAATTTTAGAAATGATTTTGATACTTCACCACACTAGGGTATTGTATGTGTGTTGATCTCTTATCACATGCAATCTATATATCGGATATTGTTGAATTATTTAATATGGTGTTTCATTGTATGAAGCATATATCATTTGAGACGATGCAAAAAGAGAACCATGTTGTGGTTGAAGTATTCAACTTTGTAGTAGATAGAAGCAAAAAAAAAAAAAAATTGTTGTATTCAACTTGATTGCCAAAAAAAAAATCAAAATTTCATATTTTTCAATGAATGTATGAAGTAAAAAATTCATTGTCATACAAGTTTCACAAAAATTTCAGTGAAATTTAGGACAAAATTTCAATGTCAAATTCTAAATATATTTTAGGTGTGTAGTAGATATTTTGAAAATTAAAAATTTCGCGGAAATGTACAGAAAATTTCAGAAAACTCCTTATGGAAATGATATAGCATATGAATACGCATCGAAATTTCAATAGTTTCGGAGAAATTTGAAATCTTGCTCTTTTGGCTCGTCTCCTTAATTAGAACATGATTGCACCTCACTTAGATTCGCCTTGAGAGGATTGCACCTCACTTAGATTCGCCTTGAGGGGATTTCACCTCATTTGGATCTGCATGGAGAAAATTTCACCTCACTTGGATATGCCTCGAGGAGATTGCACCTCACTTAGATATGCCTCGAGGAGATTTCACCTTACTTGAATCTGCCTCGAAGGGATTGTACCTCACTTTGGATCTGCCTCGAGGAGATTACACCTCACTTAGATATGTCTTCAGAGAATTTAACCTCGAGGAGTTTTTCTCAAAAAAATTGGGCTGTCTCTCTATCAGTCAATTCTATAAGTAAAAATTTTAATAAACCAATCCCTTGGTTCCCGCTGCCGGTAAGAAAAGAGTCAAAAGACCACATATGCAGTCAAAAATCCAGAAAAGTACAATTACCAAAAAGTTCCATTGCCGGGAATCGAACCCGGGTCTCCTGGGTGAAAGCCAGATATCCTAACCGCTGGACGACAATGGATTATAGTAGCATCTGCTTCAACGTTTATATATTACTGTTTATCAGTTGGCATCTGAATGTTACAGAGACCCAAGCGCATGGTGTTCTGCATCGATTAACATCATTTATTAACTTTAGAACCAAGCACTAGCACCAAATTTTTTCATTGGAGGTTTGAGAAATATCTCTCACACCTCTAGAGGACTTTTAAGTCACTAAGCAACTTCTACTTTCTCTTGCATTTTTCTTTCCTACACCCCAGGAGAAGGGAAGCAAACATGAAAGCAATGTAGTCTCTTCCCTGCAAAATTTGAGAAGTGGTGTATTTTGACTGTTGCAAAGCTTTACGTGGTGAATAGACATAGTTTCATATCCTCGGACAATGACTAGGAGCTTTATTTATAAACACTTGCATAGATCACTCGGTAAATAATGTTCAGGTTTCAACAGTCCTGAGGCCTCACTTTTGTTTCACGGTACAATCGAAACAGATGACAACATAACACAAGCACAAAACAAACCCGAAGTACTGAAATTAGACGGTTGATTTTTATCACATAGAATATCTACCTGCCTAGTTGCCATTTAATCAAGTGTAGTCCAGAGATTCAAACCAAAATTTGTTCTGTATGGTTCATTATTTCACATTGTACAGATATTATGAGAATCACCTAAGCGATACGATATTGGAGTATATAGCAAGTTGAAAGCAAAACAACTTCATTTCTGAATAAGGTTCACCCTTCAATAGACAGCTTATCAAAAGGTGAGTAAACATAGAGCTCATAATTGCCCAAAGAAATTCATTAAACCGAATCTACACACGTCGCATTTTATTATCTAACTAAAACATCAAAATCACCGATCTTAGTTTTCCTACAGCCCTAGCTCTTTCAGCTATTTGTGAACCTATTAGAGTTTTATCGAGAGAAACACTGAATTATATCTATGACAAAAACTTTCAAAACAAAGAAATTCGAAGTGAAAACCTTTACAGATTAGGCTGCAAAACCAAAGAGCAACGGGCATGTAAAATGATAATGACAAAAGGCTATATCAACAAGCGCATCCAGACTCAGCCTGTGACTGAGATGCACCGCCACCAGTAGACCTCAGGTTCACATCAACCATGTCTTCTTGCTTTGTTGATGAGAGTGTTTCCATTCCTGGCAAAGCTGCAGCAATTTTCCTAAACAGTGCCTGAACAGAGATTCAAGAAGAAACTAAGCATTAAAAATACTGAAATTAAACAAAACACCAACAGATTGAAAGCACCGTGGCGATTGATGTGCTACTTGCTGACTAACAGCAGTCAGTTAACAAACTCCAACTAAGGACAAAGTTTAAACATACTAGGTGAAGACCCCCAACCAAATGATCAACACTTAGCATCTGATCTTTATCCTGCTTATGCACTAAATGCCAAATTTCATCCAATACAAGGAAAAGGGTTCATCCAAGAATCCCATCATTCGCATTCTACCATTGTTTTTGTTCACTTTCTTTTCTTGTTCAATTTTAGGTTTTTAAGAAGGATTGATATAGATATTGAACACTAAAATGCAAGTATACCTTGATATTAAAACCAGCTTTTGCACTGGTTTCGATGAACATGACACTAAGGTCGCGAGCCTTGGCTTCTGCTTCCTCTACAGAAACTTGCCTGTTGAACCAGACATGAAAATATAAGTGTAAGAAATGGAAATGAAAATGCAATTCGAAATGAACGCCAACCTAGACCAAAGAGGAAAAAAAAAAACATCCAAATGATTAAGACCCTGGCATTTCTATAATCAGATACTTAGATTTGTTTAAAGAAACTTCAACTTTATTTAATTCTATTTTCTATTTGAGATGCTAGAATTAAAAACAATTGATACACTTTAGGGCCTTATTAAGAGAATAGTGCACATGTGAGCCTATAGGTCTTTAAGCACTTATCTTGTCTGGACTTCATTTCCGAGTTATACATAAACATTCATGAGTTGTGAACTCTACGGGGTATTAAATGATATATAATAGTCCGAGTTGTACATAATATACCTAAACATGAATGTAAGCACTGCGGTATTTGCCAACTAAAGTCTTTTATAACCTAGCCTTTTAGGGGTATTTTAAATTCTGAAATCTGAACTATAGTGCATATACATTTTGCAGTATATGCAGTACACTGAACACATGTTGGCTCCAACCCTCCGATCCTCCTTAATTTTGATAATATCGCACAGTCCCCCTAAAACTTCTTGTTAAACTGAGGTCGGGCATCATAATGAACCTCTGTCATCGAATGGAATATCAATGGATTCTTCCTTAATTTTGATAATATCGCACAGTCCCCCTAAAACTTCTTGTTAAACTGAGGTCGGGCATCATAATGAACCTCTGTCATCTAATGGAATATCAATGGATTCTGAGTGTTAGCCGTAGCAGAGAACACACTCAAATTGCTTGATCAATTGGGGAAGAAAATGAGTAGATCAAGGGATAAGATTTGGGAGAAGGCGTTTGTGGTGAGAAAAAGAGGAAGGAGTTGGACAAAGAGTTGATGCCTTTTGGGTTCTGGAAGATGATAAAGTTGGGGAAGAACAAGGGCTTATGTAGTGTGTTAGAATGCTGTCATTAATTATTTATGGATGCACAAGTAGTAATATTCTAATACCCAGAAGCTTTCTAATATAAATTATCAGAAAGAAACAGAATCCTTGAATTCAGCAGCCATTGATGCCCATAATGAAGATGAAAACCTAACCTATTTGCATAGCTCAACAGCACCCCTCAAAATCGTTGAAGATTCTCCTATTCAATTTCCATGCAAAATAACCATAATGCCAAGAAACACCCTGCAACACTTTACTTTCTTTCTTCCTTCAAACACTGCAATCCATTCAAAATAGCATCACTTAGGTTCATCCAGCTCATCCAAACTTGCTAAATAAATCCCACTGTTATTTCTATATCCCCTTCTAAAGGAACCCTCCATAATTATTTCTCCAAGATAGCCCTATTCTTTACCACCAAACTACCAAAATGTACCCTCCCCACTTTCCTTACTTTGACCCACCAATTATTACAAGTGCTCTTTTCTGCCCCTCCGCTACTCCACAAGAAGTATCTCGCCAAATTTTCAAATTATTTTGCCACACAACCAGCATGTTTAAGAAAGATAAGTCATAAGTTGGCAAGCAGCACAACACCAATTAATAGGTGTCTAGAATATTTCGAACCAGAAGTTTGAAATTTTTGAAAATTCCCAGATTATTTCAATTCAGATGGGATTTTTTCTGGGAATTTGGAAATCAGGATTTCCAATCCAACTTGCTTCGCCAAACGTATCAGAGGAAAATGTCGAAATTTGAACGCCTTATGCATTCAAAATTGTTGAAACCTCAATGCTGGAATTTCAGGCTTTGGATTTAACTTTTAGTATTAGCCAATACACACACCAAAAAAAAGGCCCTTGAAGAGAATAAACTAAAAAATGAACGGTGAACCATCCCACATAACCATATATTTCATATCAAATCTAACCTCTTGTCTGCGAGATCGGTTTTGTTTCCAACAAGGACAACAATGACATCACTTCCCCTCTCAGTGCGAACCTCATCAATCCACTTTGAAGTGTTTAGGAAAGATTGTCTGCCTACACGATATATTACCAGAATGGTCAAAAGACATACACCAGGTTTGTAGTATGATACTAGATGGATGGAGCCAAAACAAGATTAATTCAATAAATCGGCAAAAAAGTGAACAAGAAAAAAGCTCAGATTGCAATGAATAGATCACATAGAAAACACATAATTTGTTTGGAAAATTTGGACTGTGTCTCGGAGTAAATATTTGTTGCACTGAGGTGAACATCTTGTCCAATTGATTGTAGTATATTGTGGTCTTCAGTAGAATTTCAAGTTTATATTAAATTAATAATAATAATGGAGTTTAAAAAACTTCAATGGAAGAGCATGAACGGATGATCAGGACTACATAGGACAAGAACAATTCATGCTGGATTGTATATGTGAACTGTAGGTTCAGATAAAAATAAGTAACCAAAAAAAAAACAAAAAAAAAAACAGAGAAAAGAAATAGTGAATGTGTAGGTCACTAATCAACTGGACTATGAATAAGAAAATTGCATACTTGCAACATCACAATGGATAATAAGGACTACATAGGACAAGAACAGTTCACGCTGCACTGTATACATGAACTGTAGGTTGCTGCACAGTATATATGAACTGTAGGTACAGATAAAAATAAGTAAAAAAAAAAAGACGGGGGAAAAAAATGTATGAATGTGCAGGTGAATAATCAAATGAAATATGAATAAGAAAATTGCATACTTGCAACATCATAAACAATTACTGCAACAGAAGAATCCCTGATGTAGCTTGGAATGAGACTTCTGAATCTTTCCTGTCCAGCTGTATCCCTGCCACCATATAAAAGAATAAAGGGTGAAACTTCCAAAGAAAACTCATATTTTGTATGGTGCTAGAAGTTATTTATATGAAACCAATTCTTCTTCGATAATAGGATCTTGGTCATCAATGTCCTATGACAAAGATGTACAAAATAAGTCCTATTTAAACAGTACTAAATGTATATTCCTAGCAAGAAGCATTAGGTGGATAACTCAACTATAAATTCCATGTCATATAGATACCAAAGGGTACTTTTACTCCAGTTAAATGTTCAATCAACTACCTACTATCAAAAAATTTTATAATCAAGTAGTGTCTTCCAATGAAAGATACTTTAGCCCTTTATTGTGTGTGCCATTAGATCAGCTGGGAATCCCATTCTTCAACTGCATTTACGTGCACACATAACCCAACGGAAACTAAAAATTAACAGTTCAGACCTCAATGGAAGGTTTGCACAGTATTATAGGTTTTCAATTTAGCGTAATCCATTGGTACATATGCATCCTGCAGTTATTAATGTTTCTGAACAAGTTTACATCAATTAACACATAGATTAAGGATGTAACTGTACATGTAAGTAATTAGGAAAAGATCTCAAAACAATGAATAAAACAGCATTAATATTAGCACAGACTAGACAGAAATCACCCATACATTTACATTGGTAACATCTACAAGCATATTCCACCTCTTTGGGTAAACATGTAGCCAACTTTATGTGCATGAGTGAGACAGAGAGAGATAATTAGAAAACTAGAGCCAGCATGAAGCTTCACAGTGGCCCAGGCTCAGTCCAATAGAACTAAACGTGCCAAATCTTACCATAACTGCAGCCGAACAGTTCGATCTTCAAGATACATAGTTTTTGACAGAAAATCAATACCAATGGTGGCCTGCTCATTGAAAAAAGAACAAATTATTTTTTACTAAAGCACAAATTTGCATCTATAAACACAGCAAGGTATAGCTATAGTTTAAGAGACAAAACACAAAACAGGGAGGGGTTACAACAGGAAAAGAATATATTAAAAGTTTTTTAAAGAAAACATGTTACAGATCAAGCTTTAGAACCGAAACGAAAGCACAGGCCACACTTGGCTATATAAAAGTACTACCAAATCATGATTCATGGCAAATAGCATTACCGGCTAATATCATCAATACGGCAAACCTTAATTGCAAAACAAAGGCAAGTAATTTTTCGAGAACATTAAACTTCATTTGAGCATTTCTTAAAAGGCTTGTCATATGTAATGCAATAAAAGTCCTTCAAATTCTTCGATCTTTCAAACATATGCACTATTTCACAGAGGCTCCAAATTTCCAATGCGATAATCGCTTTGTTAGTGAAGTAGATGAAGATTTAGGCACCACAAATTAGGGGTTTATGAATTGCTAGGCTCAGGATGTGTACAATTCCTCTCAATTCTAGATGCCAACCAACTCCATTGCCATTGCCTTTCTCATTTCAATTGCTTTCGTCTGATCCGAAAACAGATAATGTAGGCACACATCTTACCACCATCCAATCAATCAACTAAATCTTCGTAACGAAATGCACTAAATCTCTTCCCTTTCTTCAGAATTCAAGCCAGCCCAGTTGAATCTAAGCTAAGGATTTCGAAAAATGTGTACAATTCCTCTCAATTCTAGATGCCAACCAACTCCATTGCCATTGCCTTTCTCATTTCAATTGCTTTCGTCTGATCGAAAACAGATAATGTAGGCACACATCTTACCACCATCCAATCAATCAACTAAATCTTCGAAACGAAATGCACTAAATCTCTTCCCTTTCTTCAGAATTCAAGCCAGCCCAGTTGAATCTAAGCTAAGGATTTCGAAAGCAACACCCGAAAACGAAACACCCAAAGTAGATCACCAATGACCACTGAGAGAATTGATCTGAGATACGAATAGTAGAATGGAGGAGAGTGAGTTGGGGATTGGGTACCTGATAGGTGTTGTCGAATTTATCGTACATGAAGCGAGTGATGATACTGGTTTTGCCGACGGACTGATCGCCCAGGAAGACCAGCTTGTACTTGGCCAAAGCTGACACCGGCGCCATTTTTGTCCCAGATCGATCGATCGATCACACAAAGAATGAAAGAAGGAAAGAGAAATATATGGCTCTGCGTTCCGAAAATCAACGTTCAAATAGGAAATTTTATTTTACTATTTGGACCTCCTTCCTTCTTATAATTTTTGTACCACCAAATTTTCTCTTTTGCCCCTTCCTATTTTCCGGCCACCTTTTAAGACTTCCTTATGCGGTGGTGTCTTTATCGACATTTAGTGAGAATGTGAGCTGTTGTCCGACAATGATACATTGTGATATTGTAATGGAGTTTATAAGGATTTGCGTCTCTCGATCATTGCTTATTGATTTTAGATATAATGTTTTAGGCTTCATCATTTGGCCCGGGGATCAAATGGGCTGATGGAGGTCCGCAAGTCCCGATCGATAAAAGCCTGACTCGGCCCGCAAAAAGCCCGACCAGGTGGGTAGAGGGTCGGGCTTGATTTAGGGGTTTGAAGGTCGACCAGTAAGCCCGCAAATTAGTGTGTGTGTGTGTGTGCGCGCGCGCGCGCGTGTGTGATATATAAGAGAATAAATGCATGCATACACACACACATACTTACAAACATACATACATACATGCATGCGCATGTTCTTCCCAAAAATTAAATACTACAAGCTACACTTCAAGAACCCTAATTAACTTACTTAGTTAAAAATTTAAATGTAGATTAAATTATTTGGAACTAAAGAACATAAGCCCTGCCCGGCTAAGATAAACAACGTCTACCCGACGCAACCCAAAAAAGCTCGCAAGCCCTGGACGAGTTTGGATCTTGAAATTTATAATGAAGTCTGACCTGGCCTTGTCCAAGCCCGATACAAATGGACTGGGCACCTGTTGACGACCCCTATAATGCTTATATCAAATGGTTTGTCCCCTTTTGGATGACAGTTTAGAACAACTCAAGTATGTTTCTCGTTATTTTACAATTGTTCAAGTAAACCCTAGCTAATATGTGTTTGGCTCAAACCCTAGGTTACTTGCTCTAGTGGTAATAGGGTTAAATTAGAAGGATCTAGATTCCTATTCAATGTACGATTACTTTCCTTGTACGATTGAGATTCTATACATTGTAATCCTCTATATAAAGAGATCTCTATTATCAATAAGTATACAGTGATTTCATCTCAATTTCAGTTTCTCTAAAACACGTTATCAGCATGAGGCTCTAACCCTAGCCCTAAAAACCAAAAACCCAAAAACCATGCATCCCCGTAACTGTCCTCGCGACATCTCCACAGCATCCCCGCGGCATCTCCACAGCATCCTAGCGGCCTCGTGACATCCCCGCAGCAATCGCATCCCCGCAACTGTCCTCGCAGCATCCCCGCGACATCTCCACAGCATCCTCGCGACATCCCCACAACGACCTCTCAACAGTCCTCGCAGCGTCCTCGCGACGTCATCGCAGCGACCCTGCAGTATCACTGCACAGCCCAGCCAACAATTTTTCCGGTCAAGAATTCTAGCATCTTATCAAGGTAAACTTTTCTAAAAGTTCCCGTTTTTTAAGTTTTTCAATTTCTTATTCTTGATTTTCTTGGAAGCGACTACGCTCAGAAAATCCCCAATTTCTTGGAAGCGACTACACTCAGAAATTTAATAGTTTTTCGTGATAGCCTTTTTTGCTCCGAAACTAACCCTAATCTTGTGTTGTTTTTCAGGATGAGTTACCTGAACAAGTTGAACTTTGTTCCACCAGAGACAACTGGTGCGGGATACCATAGGTGGGTCCGAGATGTGCGCCAACATCTTAAGGCTGATGGACTTCTGGAAGCCATCTAAGAGCCTAGTCAGAACGTGCTCTCCATTGAGCAAGCTACTGCTATTGAAGCAAAACAAGTTAAAGCCATCATTCTCGTGACAAGGCACATGAATGACGCGCTCCAAAGTGAATACCTCAATGAGGAGGACCCAAGAAAGCTATGGGTTGAACTTGAGCAGCGATTTGGCAACTTTCGTGACTCCCTGCTTCCTGATTTAGAAGTACGATGGCATAGCCTCCGCTTTTGTGATTTCAAGTCTGTGCTTGATTATAACTCGGAAGCCCTTCGTATCAAGTCTCTGATAGAGTTTTGTGGCCAAGCCATAACTGATACGATGTTGATCGAGAAAACTCTCTCTACATTCCCCGTCTCTGCCCTGATGATTTCAAAGAATTATCGGATTGATGTGAAAGCAGGACGTATCACAAGATTTCATGAGCTCATTAGCGCCATGAACGTAGCTGAAAAGCACGACAATATTCTTGTGAAGGACTATAATGCTAGACCTGTGGGAATTAAGTCTATTCTGAAGTCTAACTATAGTCGCGTCCCCAAGGGAGGACTCAAGGAGCGAAACCCTAAGATTAGGGACATTTCTGTTTTGTGATTTCAAGTCTGTGCTTGATTATAACTCGGAAGCCCTTCGTATCAAGTCTCTGATAGAGTTTTGTGGCCAAGCCATAACTGATACGATGTTGATCGAGAAAACTCTCTCTACATTCCCCGTCTCTGCCCTGATGATTTCAAAGAATTATCGGATTGATGTGAAAGCAGGACGTATCACAAGATTTCATAAGCTCATTAGCGCCATGAACGTAGCTGAAAAGCACGACAATATTCTTGTGAAGGACTATAATGCTAGACCTGTGGGAATTAAGTCTATTCCGAAGTCTAACTATAGTCGCGTCCCCAAGGGAGGACTCAAGGAGCGAAACCCTAAGATTAGGGACATTTCTAGACATTCTGGTCCATGTTCTCGCCCTAAAGAGGAAGAAAATCACCAAGAGAGGCGTGCACGGAACCATGGAGGTCAACGTGTGAAGAGAGAGAGGCGGAGCCTCCGGCTATGGTGGTGACGCCACCAAGAGTAATAGACATCCAAATCATGCACTAAAAGCACCTCGATCAAGGAGCCTGACCATAAAGATGTTTGTCTTCGATGTGGATCAAGTGGACATTGGGCAAAAAAGTGTACTGCATCCCAAAATGTTGCAAACGCATACAAGACGTATCGTGAAGCAAGGGAGGCAAATTACATGGAACAAGAAGATCAAGATGGCGATCTCGATCTAAGGGTGGAAGACTACAAGGATCAAGACCCAGAAACTCGAGATTTTGATTAAGTCTTTTTATTTTCCAAGAGATGTAGGCAATTGCCATAGATTTTCTTTAGTTAAAGAAACGATGATGTAATTCCGTTTGGCTTATTAATAAAAGTTGAGTTCTTTTCTTTATGACTCCTTTTTAATTATGAGCTTTTCTTTTAGAAATGGATGAACTTCAATGTCTTGCGGATACTGCGACTACG
>BDJD01002402.1:0-44288 GCA_002564525.1 Rosa multiflora | reverse complement strand
GGGGAGATAAGAACACAGATGTTCAACAGGAACGACAGGAATTGTCATGGTCTGTCCCCACTATGTCTCATCTCGATCCCCGTATCGCACAGTCCAAACTTGAAGTGCGACGAATAATCGAGCTCCAGAAAGTAGCAGACACTCTACCTGATGCGTTTTCTGATGTTGCCAAAGTGACGAGATCACACATACCTGCTGCAAACGTGCCTGCAAGGATTGATGTTCGGAATACTGGACATCATGCCATTCCTGTGACACCAGGAAATGGCGCCATTGCCCAGCATGGCAATGATGTGGCATCTATGGCCACAGGTGCCGCAAGGAAGCGCAGTAGACCAATTGGTTCGAAGGATACTCGCCTTAGAAAGAGAGCGAATGAGGCACAAACAAATCCTTTAATCATCGATACTCAAAATCTGTCCCATGAGAATGTTCCTGATTATGGTTATGTCCAAGAGACATCATTAGGGGACGCCTCAATGTCAGAACCTATCTCTGAGAACGTAGAGATCTCTGTCAATTACACTAGTGTACATAGGATGTGGGAAAGAAACTCCATCATCATTGATGATGTATTCGCGTATTCAGTGGCGCGTGAGATTATTGAGACCGATGACATCGAACCACGTTCCGTTGATGATTGCCAACGTAGAGCTGATTGGCCAAAATGGAAAGATGAGATCCAGGCAGAACTTGATTCTCTACCGAAAAGAAAGGTATTTGGAAAAGTTATACCAATACCGCCCAACACCAAACCAGTTGGTCACAAATGGGTATTCGTTAGAAAGCGTAAAGAGAGAAATGAGATTGTAAGATACAAAGCTCGCCTTGTGGCGCAAGGCTTCTCACAACGCCCTGGAATTGACTACGAGGAGACCTATTCTCCCATAATGGACGTCATTACGTTCCGCTACCTTATCAGTTTGGTAGTTTCCGAAAAACTGAACATGCAGCTTATGGATGTGGTTACTACGTATCTATATGGGGATCTAGATACAGAGATATACATGAAGATTCCAGATGGAATTTAGTTACCTAAATCAAGTGGCTCTAAACCACGAAGCGCATTTGCAATTAGATTGAAACACTCACTATATGGATTGAAACAATCCGGACAAATGTGGTATAACCGTCTAAGTGACTACTTGATTGGAAAGAGATATGTCAATAATGAACTATGCCCATGTGTGTTCATAAAAAGGACAAGTTCCGGATTTGCAATAGTAGCGGTTTATGTCAATGACATGAACATAATTGGCACCCTTAAAGAGTTAATGGAAACCGCTGAACACTTGAAATCCGAGTTTAAGATGAAAGATCTTGGGAAAACACGGTTTTGCCTCGGTTTAGAACTTGAGCACCGTAGAGATGGTATCCTGATTCATCAATCAGCTTATACCCAAAAGATGCTTAGGCACTTCAACACTAACAAGATTAAGCCTTCAAGCACCCCAATGGTCGTCCGTAGTCTTGATCCAAACAAGGATCCATTCCGTCCAAAACATGACGACAAAGAAGTGCTAAAGGCAGAAGTGCCCTGCCTAAGTGCAATAGGCGCATTATTATACTTAGCACAATGCACAAGACCGGATATCTCATTCACTGTGAACTTGCTAGCTAGATATAGCTCTGTGCCAACACGACGCCATTGGACTGGTGTTAAAGATATCTTTCGATACCTAAGTGGTACGATCGATATAGGCTTGTTCTATCCCTACAGAGAGAAGATGGATTCGGACCCATCAAGTGCCAGGAACGCCACACATGGTGAACTGCGTTCCCTCTCCCCATCCCAAAACAATATAAGTGTTTTGGAAGGTTTTGCTGATGCTGGGTACCTCTCTGACCCACACAAAGGTAGCTCCCAAACTGGTTACGTTTTCACCATGGGAAAGACGGCGATATCTTGGAGATCTACAAAGCAGACCTTAGTCACTACCTCTTCGAACCATGCAGAGATTATTGCTCTTCACGAAGCAGTTTGTGAATGTATATGGCTTCGATCCATAGTTACGCATGTTCGAAGCAATTGTGGTTTGAAGTCTACCACAGATGAGCCAACAAGCATTTATAAGGATAATGCTGCTTGCATTGAACAAATGAAGCAAGGCTACATCAAAGGCGACAACACCACGCACATATCGCCTAAATTCTTCTACAATCAGCAACAACATAAGCTCCTCAAGATCAAAGTAAACCAGGTTCGATCTGAGGACAATGTGGCAGACTTGTTTACTAAGTCATTGCCCAAATCCACGTTCGAGAAACATGTGGCAAGAATTGGCTTGCGAAAATTATCTGAGCTCACATGATCGTAGTCATCAGGGGGAGCCGCAGACATCAGGGGGAGATGTCTACATGTTCATCTCGAATCGTGAAGGGTGTGTTGTGCTTTTTTTTCCCCTTATTTTTTTCCCACTGGGTTTTTGTTACTCGGCAAGGTTTTTAACGAGGCAACAAGAAAAACACCGCGTTTGGGCAACACAAGGGGGAGTGTTCAAGTAAATCCTAATATGTGTTTGGCCCAAACCTTAGGTTACTTGCTCTAGTGGTAATATGGTTAAATTAGAAGGATCTAGATTCCTATTCAATCTACGATTACTTTCCTTGTATGATTGAGATTATATACATTATAATCCTCTATATAAATAGGCCCCTATTATCAATGAGTATACAATGATTTCCTCTCAATTTCAGTTTCTCTAAAACAACAATATATTATTTGAAGCCAAATTCAGGGGATAAACCAAAAATTATTAAACAAGGGTGCGAAACATAAAGTGCGAAAAAAAACCTATTGAACGAAATTGAAAAAAAAATATATTTAATTTTGTTTAGAGAGAATATATATATATATATATATATATATATATGAACTTATAGTGGATCATCTAATGCACGGAATTTGTGCATTCCTTTTTTAAAATGAATCTTACAAGGTGAAGTATAAATTTGTCTCATGTTATTTTAAATTTCTTACTAGAATAGCTAATGCCCTTGGGACTCTGTCGGAGAGGTTTGTTCTTAGCTTTGGCAGTTTTGGTTTGGCTGGGCTGGAGTCGGCGGCGGTGGGTTGTGTCGTTACAAGCTGGTTGTCAATCCCCGGGGAGGTCTTCTTCGACCGACGGCGCTGAAGGGGTTTTCGCTGCATGGCGCTGCGGGGCTGTGAGGAACCGGATCGGGGATTGTGTTAGTTTGGTGGTGATGCAGGTCGGCGATGTACTCGGGGCGGTTTAGATCGCTGCCATGGTGGTGTGGATCGCGACGAGGTGAGTTGGCGGCAGGAATCTAACCAAACTCGGCTGGAATTTGACGCATGATGAGGGATGGGAACAGATGGAGCACTGGGCCCAAACCGGGTTGATGGGCTGTGGGTGATCTTCTTGGCAGACTACCATATTGGGCTTCAGTTTTTGTTGGGCTTAGGTTTCTACCATAGTCCAGTAGCTTCTAATTTTGGGCTAGGGTTTAGGCCTCACTGGGCCCAAACCGGGTTGATGGGCTGTGGGTGATCTTCTTGGCAGACTACCATATTGGGCTTCAGTTTTTGTTGGGCTCAGGTTTCTACCATAGTCCAGTAGCTTCTAATTTTGGGCTAGGGTTTAGGCATTTGGCCCAACCTTATGTTTTTAGCTTTTTGTCTAATTACACTATGTTCCCTGTTTTTAGGAACCAAACGAGTTTTGTTTAAGCTTGTCTATTTGCTATGTTTTTCCATAGCTTATAGGCTCGCTTTTTTTGCGAGCGATAAGTTGAAATATAGTTGGTCTATCCTATGTATCACTGTGGCTCCTCCACGAAGTCTTGTCTGGCCATTGTTATGTGTCAGCGGATGGGTATGTAATGGCCTTCTTGGCATGTGCTTTTATCAATGGAATTCCATTATTAAAAAAAAAAAAAAATTCTTACTAAAAAATTTTATAGCGTTAAATTATAAATGTGTTTTTTGCTGTTTTTTTTTTTATTTTTGAAAATTTTTTCAAATAGTACATGAGTTAAAGGTCACTGATAATTAAGGTTCTTCACTTTATACTAATTACACTTCGGTACCTAGACTAACAAACCCGACACATTTTTGGTACACACCGTCAATAACTCTGTTAGTTGGCATGTCCCTGGAATATCTTTAAGAGTAAAGTTGTCACTTGACTATCCACCTTTAGAAAGTCAATTTTTTTTTTAATAAAAAGAAAAAGAAAATTGGCGGTGCGATCTTAACCGTAGATCCACCCTTGGAAAGTCTTTTTTTCTTTTAAATAAAAAAGTAAAAAAAATCTTGGGGTTGGTTTTCTGGGTCCGGAAACCATGGATCGAAGATGAGAAGGAGAAGAAATCGAAATTGGAATAGTAACAAAAAGGGCTTGTGGAGGGTGGTGAGGGTAAAGTGAACGTGACTGGCACAAACGTAGCTTGCGGCGAACTCAAGGAACATGGACTCGTCGAGGCAGCTCCTGATATTCTCGAGGGTGTCGACCAGGCACTTGACCTGGCAAGCTATTCCGTAGATGCGGATGGAGGAGTCGGAGGAAGAAAGAGAAAGGGAGTGGATGATGGCGTGGTGGACGAAGAAGAGATTGTGGAAGATGGAGTGGGTGAAAAATATAGCAAACCCACATTTTGTATTTCTGGGTTCTTTGATCAGCTCAAGTTCTTTGGCTTGGTTGAACATGAAGAATATAGGACCGTTTGATTTATGGTATTTTCTAGAGATTTGGTTTTCCAATTGCTGGTTGCAAAGAGAGTGAGAGACTGAAAATACCAAACTACTCTTAGAAAAATGAAAAATGACATACGGTTAACGGTGTTACTAACGGCAGGTACAATAATTGGGTCGGATTTGTTAGTCCAGGTACTAAAGTGTAATTAGTGTAAAGTGAGAAACCTTAATTAGCAGTGGTTTTTAGTTCATTGACTGTTTGTTGGGGGGGGTGGTGTGTGTGTGTGTATGTCTATTCACAGCTTCAATGAGTCACTGTCATTATATTACATGCACCAGAGCAAAAACTCTCGAAGCAGAAACCTGCTTTTGGTATTCGGTCTAACCGGAAAACAGATCCCTAGAAATAATATCCATTCTAGAATTGCTTACACATTTAACATAATGACTACCGGCCTAAATTACTACTAATCATAGAGAACATCAAAATCATCAATGGGTACCATGGCACTTGTCAACTTCAGTGGCTCCGCCACTGGCCAAATTGGTTGTTTGTTGTCTTACTAGTTCTATAGTACACAATTACACCAAGTCCATGAACAATAATGTTGATAGTCTTTTTTTTTTTTTTTATCACTCATTAATCATTGAAATGGTTACTACCATCTAAATCAATCCTAACCGATTTCATAAGTCACCCCGGGCCGATTTCAATACAATACATTGTTTCATTTCATAAACATGAACTTGGCTAGATTAATAAATCATGAGCAACCTTGTTATATTCACATGTTTGGAAAAACGATTTTGTTGGCACCGCTGGCAAGAATGAGTGATTTCACACACTCCACTGGATCTCTTATTGCATAACCTAATTTAACTCAACATAAAATCATATGACCTCATTTATCAATGCCCCAAAATGAAACTCGTGTGAAAAATTATACATAATAACAAAGACTAAACACCAAAACAACACATGTCTAGGGCGCAAACCAATGTGGGAGGGAGGGAGGGAGGGGGAGAGAGAGAGAGAGAGAGAGAGAGAGAGAGAGAGAGAGAGAGAGAGTTTCTTTAGTAACAGAACAATTTATTTACGGTGTGTTTGGAAGAAGGAAAAAAATGTGGAATTTAGATGAAAATGAGAAATTTATAATTCCTAAACATGAATTACATTATTTGGCATTCTAAATAAATTATGAATTTCTATGTGGAAAGAAATGAAGGAAGTGATTCCCGAATTCCTCACTTCAATTTCCATCAAAATAGGTGTAATTTCGAATGAAAACGTTTCAGGTATGTTTTAAGACTGCAGTACACAATTACACCAAGTCCATGAATAGTCATATTGATAGTCTTTTTGATAAAAAAAAATTTATGTTACCATTCATTAATCATTGAAAGAGTTACCGAGAGAGAGAGAGAGAGAGAGAGAGAGAGAGAGAATTTCTTTAGCAGCGAAACAATTTCTTTTACACAAAATTTGGGTTAGGGCACACAACTCTAACCCCCAACAAGGAAATTATTCACAACCCATAAGCATAGACATCAAGATTACAAAATTCAAATATCAAAGAGTAGAGAAGTGTGGGAGAAAACAAGGATAGTCACAAATAGCTAAAAAGCTAGCATAACTAGTCTTGAATTACAACTCCCACAAAATACTCAAATAGTGAATCTTGTAGAGGTTGAGCCATTTGATAGATCCTTGAACCTTTGTGTGAGTAGTCCTTCAAATCTCAAAATAAAATAGAAAGAAATTAAAGAGGAAAAATGGAGGAAAATGAGGAGAGAGAGCAGCCCAAAGGGGCTGCCTCTGTTTTGGTGGTTTCGACTACTGTTGGTATCTCCTGGGTGAGTGTGATATATAATGAGCTGCGTGTGTTCGAAGAGAGAGAGAGTTGGAAAGGGATAAGAAAGAGGCAGCTGGCAGCAAGTGAGAGGAGGAGAGGAAAAATGGTGGCTGATTCGTTTGTATAAGAGAAATGAATCAATGGGATTTCATAATATAAAAGCCCAAAGAATAGGAGTGAGCGAGCAACGTGTAGATCTTTTGTGTGTGATAAGTAGGGCTGGCAAATTGGGTCGAATGGGCCGAACCAGCCAAGTTTCGAACCTGCCCGAATCGTTATGGGCCGAAATATCGGCCTACCGACAATTCGGCTTGGCTGAGCCGTGCCAAGCTGACTCTTCGGCTTGGCTACTGTATGAATATCCGCATACCGTCGGTATATCGTACCTATCATATACGTATATATACCGAGTTTATATGTCAAAATGGATAAAAACTCGTGAGAGGGTAAGGTTTGAACCTTAAACCTCTTACACACCACCCCTGCTCCCGACCACTAGAGCAGTTTGTGCTCTTAATATAATGTGTTTAAATTTTATATTTATTACTACTTGGTTCCTACTATCGAATTAAAACAAAATGTGTCTTCATTCATTGTTTCTCCCCAATTCGAGAAACTCAATATTCTTTCTTCCTCCCTCTTTCATCAAACACAGCTTGCAGAATGCCAAAATACTGTCCTCCTATTTCTTCTTCTTCCCTCTTCGTCTTCTTTCTTCTCTCTTCCACTTCTTCTTCTTCTTCTCTATGCGTCTTCTTTCTTCTTATTGTTTCTCCCCAATTCGAGAAACTCAATATTCTTTCTTCCTCCCTCTTTCATCAAACACAGCTTGCAGAATGCCAAAATATTGTCCTCCTATTTCTTCTTCTTCCCTCTTCGTCTTCTTTCTTCTCTCTTCCACTTCTTCTTCTTCTTCTCTCTGCGTCTTCTTTCTTCTTTCTTCTCTACATCAAGTGAACTGTTGAAACTCCAAATTCCCCAATAATCAAAATCCAAGAAGTCAAAATCTGAGTTGTTCCTCCATAGAAGACAAATTGGATCATGCAAATTTCTATTCTTTACAAAACACCAATCAATCTATCACTCCCACAACAATTGGGTGTCTGCAAACTGATCGATCATCTTTTTTTTTTTTCATCAGATTTCTTCTCTGGGTTTCATTGGGGTTGCCGACCAATAGCAAACCGAAATCTCGGTTACTGACTAGTCGGTATACCGATTATATCGGACGGTAACGGTTTGAAAAAGTGACTACCGACGAAGGTCGGTTCGGCAAGCGGTTGACGAGAAATGGCCTCGGTTTAGTACCGAATCTAGCCCTAGTGATAAGTAGCAAAGAAGAAGAGACAAGGCCTGCAATGTTATGTCTTAATTAAACAATGGTTATTGTTTAATTAAGTTGTGCCAGTGCTCTTGCTTAATTAATTAAGTAATTAATCCCATGATTAATTATCTTAATTGATTTTGCTGCAATTCTCTTTCTAACTTCAACTTTTCTACAGCACTCCGGCATATTCGGATTCTCCTCCTTTACTGGCATTGACTATGGTTGACCGACATCGTCAATTTCGTCTCCTCGTCGAAAACTCCAATTTGCTCCACTTTTGTACCATTTTCTCTCATTTCCACAACTCCGCCCAATAAATAAAAATGAATTAATTACATAATAATTGACTAGAGGATTAGCTTAATTCTAGTATTTTAGATATAATTACACGTATAAAAATGCGTGTAATCAGTAGGATAAACCCTTACACCATGGAATAGTGCACCAGGTTGTCACACAACAAATCCGGTAAACTTATGAAAGCTCGTATGAGTAACTCAAAACAAAACTCCACACAACTCACACCAAAACGAGGAAAACCTTTCAACTCGAGAAAAATGAACACATACCATGCTTCCCAACACAATATTTTTTTCCCAAAAGAAAACAACAAAAGCCACCGCGTAACAAAATCATAATAATTGAAACTCTGACAATTAAATATAATACACAAGTCCACCCTAGACGTTTAAAAGAAAGAATCCCCGAAACTCCCTTTTAAAACACATACTCAAATAACGAAAGTCACCCCGTGACAAAATCATATTAATTGAAACTCTGACAATTAAATATGCTTTTCCCAAAAGAACACAACAAAAGTCACCCCGTGACAAATCATATTAATTGAAATTCTGACAATTCAATATGATCACAAGTCTCACTTGGACATTTAAAAGAAAGGATCTCCGAAACTATCTTTTAAAATACGTACTCATGAGCATCAAGTAACTCCCCGTTACTCCCCATGATGTACAATGACAACAGAATAGAGCTCTAACTGATCGTATCCACTCACCCGGCCAAAGGCGTGAAGTCCCGATATATTTGCCTAAGTTACTCCCAGCAACCCCGAATCCACAGGTCCCCGACCTTCAAATCAAAATATTTAAAAGCGGTCACTCAAGACCAAATGTTACTCAACTCTCAAAAGAAGATGTCAACCCGTGACCTTTGATCATCAGACCTACCCAGTCGCCAAATCAAAACATTAAGCAAGTCATTCTGGACCCAAAATTTTAAACCAAATCAAAAGGAGACGCCACCCTGTGACCTCCGAATCTCCAGACCCCAGGTCATCAGATTCAAAACATTAAGCAAGTCACACTGGACCTAAAATGTTAAATCAAATTAAAAGGAGAAATCACCACCTGTGACTCTCAGATCTTCAGACCCCCGGTCGTTAGATCAAAACGTTTAAATCACATTAAAACAACTCACACCAAATCTTGACACTTTTCAAAGAATAGAAATTCCCAATTCCTAAAACATTGTCTCCCGAAAAGTCAAGCCTCAACACAATAGAATGAAACCTATCAATCCCTATTGCTTAAATCACCCATCAACCCATAAGAATATACATATTTCACGTAAATATATACACACACACACGCACGCACACACACACACACACACACACGTAGTCATTCACTCAGGAATGCTACTAATACCAACTATAGTTTGCAATTAACTAAATAACTCTCAAAACAATAAAGGTAACTCCGTTCGTAAATGAACATTGTAAGATTACTTATCTCTAAATCCTGTTGCGTCTTCTATACAGAATAGAGTATCACAACCACAAAATATTCGTCCAATAGTACTTCGTCAAGTACCTAATCATGTACGGTCTCAACTTAGTACAGAAGTCACAAGCGATTAAAGTCCAAAACCCCCGTTTGAACTAAAATCCCCAAAAGTAACTCCAATCAAGGCGAAACCTTATCCGAGACCACCCAAAGTCTCCGAAATAATTCTATGATTGATATGTCAAAACCACAAGTCGATCGAACACTCGAATCCTCACGAATCGAATAATCGAACAGTTCAAAACCGTAAAAATCATAACATATTCATACGATCTCCAAAAATTACATATTATATATCAAAACGCTCGTATCGATGAGTAGATGATATATAAAACCAGAAACTATCCCTTACATGGCCGGAATAGCTGTCAGGCACCGCCTGTAGTGGCGGCACACCGCCACCAAGTTAACTTCAAAATCTCCACAATCAAATCATATATCCAACATGTTCACAATGAAGAGAGAAACAACTTTCATACCTGGAGCTAAGTCCGATTCAGCGTAGATCAGCCTATATCACGTTTTGAATTCGGGAAATCATCCACCGTTGAACTTCAAACCTTGATCTTTTGCTCCACACTTTGAATCGTCCTTCAAGGCTAGTATAGGTGTGATTTAGAGGAGGAGACGATTCCAGAACTGGGAGGATCGGCCAAGATGACGCCGGAATCGGAAAATCCGGTCGGATTCCAAAAGCCTAGACTTTGGGTACTTCGATCTGCTACTTCCGGTGAGCCACTGAGCAACCAACCACCACATGGAGGTCGGCGAGGCAAGTCTGAGTGGTTCTTGGCTTGTCACGTCGCTGGAGGTTGCAGGAGGAGAGAGATCGAGTCGGGTCGGGTCACTGAGTTTGCGTGCGGGTTTGGGTTGCACGGAGGAGAGAGAACAGAGAGAATCTGGGGGAGAGAATTGGCAAAAAGGGAAATTATGGGGTTTTATGAAAAATCCCAGAATTTCTCCTATTTATAGAAATTTTCTAAATTTTCAAACGCACATAACTTTCTCATACGAACTCCAATTTCCGCGTTCCAGATCTCACTAACTCGTATCGATGCGTTCTACGACTTTCGTGAAGGAAGTTTTGGGAGAAATCCAACGTATAAAAAGTCAACCTTCGTACCCCCCCCCCTAAAACGATACTTTTCAAATAAAAATTCATCTGAAACCCATCCACTCCATCCACGAAACATGAAATCGTCCACTAGCCACTAATTAAATTTTGAAAAATCCTCATAAAATAATAATGAATTTTCGTAGTATTACAATTTTCATGGAGGGATGGTGCACCATATCGTTGGTATCATTTCACATATCCCGGGTTTGTCCCATGCTTCATTAAATGCTTAATTGCATCCCTTAGTATGCTTACTATGTTTCATTTTCGTGCTTTTAGTATTGCTTATGTTATTTCTTATTCAGATGTAGTTTCTACATCTATCACTTCTAACCTTTCTATTTAATAAAGTCTTGTCAGTTCGTTTAAAAAAAAAAAATCAATAAAGCTGCCTACAACTCACAAAAGCAAGAAAATGGTTATTTTTCTCTCATTATTTACCCTCAATAAATTGACCACAACTCAAAACTTTTTATTGAGGAAGAAAATAGAAAAAACCAAATTAAAGGTGATTTTGGTACTTTGGTTATTGATCCTCAATAGAAATTTTTTTATTGAGGGTCAATAAATGTTTCAATAACATCTCCGGCGAGTCGGCGAGGTCTCTGGTAATATCATGCGACTTCTGGCAAACTCTCTCTCTCTCCCCTCCCACCTGTGACAATAGGGGAGAAGACAAAAATCAAAAAAATAAACAAAAAAAATTGAAAAAGGAAAAAGGTATATTTGGGGGAAAACATAGAGATCTATAAGAAATTTAGAATACCTTTTTCTAAAACATAAACAAACGAGTACACGCTTGCACGCGCTTGAGACAGCAATACAAAGTTGCGTCCCTGTCCAATGGCGAGCCCTTTCGCCGTCATCAGACGGGCATTGGTCTGCTCCTTGTGGGTCTCTGTGAGGCCGGGCTCCTTGATCGAAGTTTTGTTTAGATCGTGGAGATCGCGGTGGCAGTTGGTGAGGTGAAGGAGAGGGAGATTGCGGCGGTTATCCGGTCTGGCTTTGCTCCTCGATGGTCGGTTCGACGGACTGGTTTGGTGTCGTAGACTCGGAGGTTGGTTGGTGAAGGCTTGCTTGTGGCGATGCATTGTGGAACCGATCGGACAGATCCGATCTGGGACGGGCTTTGTTTGGTTGGGACAGTGCTTACCCATGGAGCGACAAGGATGGTGGTAGGTTCATGGCGATCTGGTAATTGCAGCGGGGCGCCGTAGTGAGAGGTCTGGCGGTAGTGGCCGTGGTATGGTTGGGCCAGGTTTGGCTGGCGGCCCGTATTCTTCCTTTGTCATGGGTCAAGGTCTGGGCCTGGGCTAGTTGGTTATTTTATGTTTTTAGTCTTATTTTAATTAGATGTTTAGGTATGTCTCACTATTGGCGTGTAATAAGTCCCTACACGAATCTTGTAGGGTTAGTCGGGCTAAATGTCTGTGTGTGCACTCAAAGTGCATTTTCTGACCTAGCGAGGCAACGATCCTTGGTTAAATGGTCGCAGCCTCCTAGTGGCAGAATGAAATTAAGTGTCGTCGGATTTATTTTCCTGCGGCAACATAGTAGGAAAACTGTGATTTTATTTAATTAGATGTTTAGGTATGTCTCACTATTGGCGTGTAATAAGTCCCTACACGAATCTTGTAGGGTTAGTCGGGCTAAATGTCTGTGTGTGCACTCAAAGTGCATTTTCTGACCTAGCGAGGCAACAATCCTTGGTTAAATGGTCGCAGCCTCCTAGTGGCAGAATGAAATTAAGTGTCGTCGGATTTATTTTCCTGCGGCAACATAGTAGGAAAGCTGTGATTTTAGTATTTATGCTTTGCTGTAATCGAGTTATCTTTCCGTTATGTCACCGCTTTGTCAAAGCAAATAGAGTAGCCAATAGTGCACTCTTTGCTAATTGGTGCTTATTAGAATACATGTATTTTGTAGAGTTTTCTAATATTATTTCAGGACGTGCTCTAGATGCTTATTGTAATCAGCGGTTTAGGCTCATTGTCCCCCCCTCCCCTTGTATTTAGCAGTTTCATTAATCAAGGCTAGAGGGTAGTCGCACCAAGCCCTCATTTCAAAAAAAAAAAAAAAATTTAGTAGATTGAAACTCCAACAGCTTCCCTATATTTTGAATTTTCTATATTTTAAGGAAAAATGAGTCTCTTTTGCTCCATCATATTTCCTATAACTATCCCCATTTTATGGATAGTGAGGAAAGAAAAAATAAAATTTCTTAAATTTAAAATTTTAAGGAATGATTATGGAGATTTTAGAAATTGCTATAAAATATGGATACCGTTGGAGTTTGAAAAGAAAAATTGCTTAAAGTTTTAACTTTTGCTTTCCTATAATACAAAAATTATAGAGAAGTTGTTGGAGTTGCTCTAAGGCCATGTTTGGTTCACGGATTTGAGGAATCAAGAAAGGAAAGTCATTCTTTTCCTTTGATTGGTAGGCACAAAGTTTGGAAGTATTTTCTTGACAGATATGGGGAAGATCATTTCTTTTAAACCCCATGACATTGATTTTCGCTTCTCTTTTTCCAGCATTTATTACGAAAATTTTAGACTATAATATCTTTGCTCAAATATGTTATTGCCAAATTTGAGATACTCTTGAAGTTTCATGATGTTATTTTTATTTTAAAATATAAGAGTATTATTAAAATATATATATTTTTACTTTATTTTCCAGCCCCAACCAAACAATAGAAATTCTTTCTAATGTTCTTTCCTGAACTTATTGAACATTTCCGTTTAGAATTAATGGGCTAGATGAGAACTTTTTTCTTTATCGGGTGATTAGGGAAAATTTTCGCTACATAGAAGTCTATGTCAATACTTTTTTCTCTTTTTTGGTCTGGGGCTTCCAAACTCGAACTGGAAGAGCGTAAAGTTACAGCCAACCAAAATATAAGGGCTGTCTCTACACTGAGAGACGCAGGGTTTAAGCCCCAAGGTTTTTGCTTCTTCTCTTCTTCAACCTCTGTTCACCTCACACCCAAAACGCCGCCGTTTCAGCTGTTGGAGTTTCACTGCAACCATCCAAGTAAGCTCTCGAATATCCCCTTCTCTATCTATTTTCACTGCTGATGTCCTCTAGTTGATGAAGCTTAAACCCAGAAAAATGACCTAAACCCAGTGACCTCCCAATCCCAAAATGCATCGCCGCCTCTCCATTTTCACCCACAAGATTCTCACAAATCCCAATTGTATCCCCACCACCAGAAAAGTCGGCTCCTTTAGTCCTAGAACCAACAGGTTAGGTTTACTGCGATTGCTTTCGTATACCCCATTGAATCGTCGCCCTGCTGATCCTGAAGACCCGTCCAATTTGATAAAGGAGGATGGGGTTTCGATTTTGTCCCAAATGTGGATTGAGAATTTTCGAGAACCTGATAGGATTGTGACCAATTTGACCTCTTACATTCGGAGATTCGAGCTGTGGGTGTTGGCTTATCAGAAGGTCTGTGCCGACGATATGGGGGCTTATATGCCCCGAAGCTCGATACAGAGGTCGGCACTTGAGGACTTGTTAGGACTTAGAAATGCTGTTCTTGATGGGAGGTTTAGGTGGGGAGCTAGGCTAGAGTTTTATATTAAGTCACCCAAGGATAAGACCGAGTATGAGTCTTTGTCGAAGAGGAAAATTAAGGCCATTTTGACCACCACGCAGCCGTCCCCGTTTCAAGATAAGTTGGTTCAGGAGGTGTTGTTGATGGTGTTGGAGCCGATATACGAATCTCGGTTCTCGCAGAAGTCGTTTGCATTTAGGCCGGGGAGAAATGCACATACTGCGTTGAGGGTGATTAGGAGGAGTTTTGCAGGGTATTTGTGGTATATAAAGGGGGATTTGAGTACAGTGTTGGATGGGATGAAGGTGGGGTTGGTGATTAATGCTCTAATCAGGGATGTGAGGGATAAGAAGGTAGTTGATTTGATTAAAACGGCATTGGTTACACCAGTGATTACAAGTAATGATGATGGTGTAGTGAAGAAGAAAAAGTCGAGGAAGTATCAGAAGAAGAGGGTGCTGGCAGAGGATGAACCGAAGCCAGACCCTTATTGGTTGGAGACGTTTTTTGGGTTTGCACCTGAGGAGGCAGAGAAGCTTCCTTCTTGGGGGCATTGTGGGATGCTCAGTCCCCTTTTGGCTAATATTTGTCTAGATGAATTGGACCGCTGGATGGAGGGAAAGATTAAGGAGTTTTATCATCCGTCAAAGAGTGATGTCATATGGAATAGCCCGGAAGGAGAATCAGAACAGGGAAATACGTCTTGGCCTGAATTTGTGCCAACAAGTGGGCCAGATAAGACCAGGAAGATGGATTATATAAGATATGGGGGTCATATTTTGATTGGTGTTCGAGGACCTCGAGCAGATGCAGCCACATTGAGAAAACAGTTGATTGAGTTCTGTGATCAAAAGTATATGCTCAAGCTAGACAATGAGAGTCTCCCTATAGAACACATAACTAAGGGTATATTGTTTCTTGATCATGTGTTGTGTCGCAGAGTTGTCTACCCAACGCTTCGTTACACTGCTACTGGTGGGAAAATTATTAGTGAGAAGGGTGTAGGCACTCTTTTATCAGTTACAGCAAGCTTGAAACAGTGCATCAAGCAATTTAGGAAACTGAGCTTTCTGAAGGGGGATAGGGATCCTGATCCACAGCCTTGTTTCAGAATGTTTCATGCCACTCAAGCTCATACTAATGCACAAATGAACAAGTTTCTGTCAACAATGGTCGAGTGGTATAGGTATGCAGATAATCGCAAAAAAGTTGTAAACTTTTGTGCTTACATTCTACGGGGTTCACTAGCAAAGCTTTATGCTGCAAAATACAAGCTCCGTTCACGTGCAAAGGTGTACAAGATTGGGGATAGGAATCTGAGTCGTCCTTTGAAGGAGAAGAAGGGGCAGTCACCCGAGTACCATAATTTGTTGAGGATGGGTCTTGTTGAGTCAATTGATGGGCTTCAATATACCAGGATGTCTCTTGTACCTGAGACTGATTACACCCCTTTCCCGAGTAACTGGAGACCTGAACACGAGAAGGCATTGCTTGAATATATAAGGCTTGATGATCCAAAAACGTTAGAGGAGCAGCGCAGGTGTATCATGGATCAAGGTCTTGTTTCTCCGCAGGATTACATCTCAATGCTTGTTTGGAACTACAAGAGAAGTGCTATTCCGTTGGATCAGTTTTCGTTTGTCAAAAATGGCAGCAGTGACATTGAAAGAGATAAGCAATTGCTGCTTGGCTCAAATCAGGATAACCTTGAGAACAGAACTACAGAAGAGGAGAAAAAGGGTGAGGGGTTTTGTGTATCACAATTGTAAAAAATTTACTGGCATATTAACAAGCTGAAGTTATTCAGGGCACGTGTTCATGTTAGCCTTTTACTGGCTAAGTTGGCAAGTTATAGAAATGTTAGTTGAAATTTTACAGTTACCACAGATTGCACATATTCTGTTTTTGTGGAGTAGTTTTATTTTGAGCAAATTTGTTGTGATCTTTTTTTCAATTTTCAATGATCTTGATATGGGAAGTAGATTTGATATTATTCATTGTGTTCCCGGTGTTGGAGGTCTTTTGTCTACGAAATGGACATTTAATTTTCACCTTGTTATTATACAATCCCTTATTCAGGCTTCAAGTCTTTCCCTGCTCGACAATCTCATATCAATATATTTAGGAATAACCATGAAGTTTAAAAAGATGTAGATTTCACTTTTCTTTTGTTAGTCCTCTTTTTCAGAACATATTTTCTGTATTCACTGTAGTTCTATTGAGAAACAAAAAAATAAAGCAATTATATTGTTGCAACTAGCAGTGAATTAACATATTGGTGATACTGTCAATGACTAAACTAGTTTTAGGTAGATCTCACAAATCTGGCAAATCAGGTTGTCTTTTCAAATAAGTTTTTAAGATATTTTACGAATTACCTTCTGATTCCATGGGAAAGGGCAGATGTTGAGGGACTTGTTCCTATATGATACAGTTACCTTCTTTGGGTCTCATCTGTTGTTTGGTGACAAATAATAAAGGTGCAGAAATAATATCTTGATGTTGTTCTTGTGCTTCATTCCATATTTTCTACACACACACATGCATACATTGGTCATGTTGCAGCTTTCAGGTTGTTACATTCAAGTGACCGTTTCAGGTGTGTGAATGTGAGGTAAGAGCTATGCATTTGGTGGATAGATAGTCAGAGTGGTTTAAGCCTCTTTGTTTTCCTGGTCATTTTTTAGATTGCAGTATATAGCTCATATTTACTTGAAAGGCTTCTTTCCATTTTTAGGGCAGAGAAATATCTGAGCTACATCATCTTCTTACTATTTAGCTAAATCTTGTACAGATAAAATATTATTTCTCAATTTCTTTTTGTTGAGCATGTAATTTCTTGGTAATGGGAATACTTTCAGGAGGAAATTTCATACTTTTGTATACGGGCAGACATTCACACTCATACGTTAATGCCAACTAATAATTCTAGAAACACATACTTGTCCCTCCATTTGGAGTTTAGGTTTCCTTGTACTCTCGTCTTCAAACTCCTTGATGTACCAATTTTTCAAAAGAGATATAGTATATAGTCCAGTTTATGGTTAAAAGATTCCTTACTAGTGCGCTTTGGAGTCTGTATTTTGCTTATGTTTTGAATTTATTATAGGTTGTGCACGTTTGAAAAATTGAAAATGTTAAACACAGTAGGGTTGCAGTTGTGCGTAATGAGTATATCATCCTCTCCTCTATATGTTATGCATTCTTACTCAATAAAAACAGATTGCTTGCCACAGATTTGCTATGAGCAAATAGGATTGCAACTTCACCTATGTCATTTGTTGGAGTTTTGGACTTCACCTGTCATTTGCTGTCACTATGCTAATTGCAACTTCATGTTTAGACATAGCTGCATCACCAATTGATTTGGAGGCTTTTATATGCATCACTCATCAGTACTCAATTTATTTTCCCAATGTTTCCACATTTAGGGAGTTTCGAGAAATAATTTGGGTGCAATGATGAGTGATTCATAGCTGCATCACCAATTGATTTGGAGGCTTTTATATGCATCACTCATCAGTACTCAATTTATTTTCCCAATGTTTCCACATTTAGGGAGTTTCGAGAAATAATTTGGGTGCTAGATTGTACTGATTGATTGTTGGGTTCTTTACGAGGTCCCTTTGAGTTTTAATCCTTCCCAGCTGAGGATACGTGCTTGAATGATGTGGAATTTACAGCTTCATTCTGGGTTTTCCTCAGTCCGGTAGATTGATTGTATTTCCTTTCAGTTCTCTGGCCAACTACGAAATGGCCTGTATATTAGGATGCAGTATACAGCTTCATGGAGAAGGGAAAGAGATGAAAATATAACAAAGGCATATACTACAGTACTGCCTGTATAGTATTGATATAGGAAGCTGCAGTGAAGTTTCGCAGCTAGACCCAACTAGTAGACTAGTAGTGGTGAATGTGTTACCACATATCTAGTCGGAGATTAGATTTGTCAGCTTGTCCCATCCAAGCAGCTATATGTACACCCCCAAATTGTGAGGAAAAACAATTATAGTACCTTGGTATATGAAGCATTTGATTTCTTTTTTGCTATTATTTTGCTGCACTAACTGCATAAAAAACTGCAAGGCAAACACTGGTCATGGAATTTTAGACAAGTCTGTTGTCATAAAAGTTGTCACATGGCTGTGTGGGGCTGGTCAGGAAGTGTTGAATGATAATTGTTGTGGTAGACTTTAGATTCACAACTCCACAGTTGATTTTACAGAAAGAAAATATACATGATTTGTTTGAAACTTTGTTTGAAAGATAATTTTTGGAATTGATGGCATAGAGGATTTTTAGGATCACAATACAGGTATACTAATGTGTTCTTCAGCTGCAAGTACTCATGGACAAAATCACACAATTGCAGAGCAGAGCTATTATTCCACAGAAGACATGACAAGTATACAAAGATTAAGTTGCAGAGGACCTCATCAACAAGGTAGAACCCGAGGTAAGCAAGTGGCCTATGCACAGTGCAATATCACATAATTGAAAAAGATTGTAATTCTCATTTGTCAATGGAGACGGTAATACTTCACCTTCCTTCTCCTTAAAGCCTTCCTCACATGTACTCGATGCTTCCATAACTGCACTAAGACAAATATTGGCGTTGTCATAATGCTCACCCAGAAATGCTCCTTCAGCATCCTCCAGTGTTGTGATCCCGTCTGAATAGAGCTGCAAGCAGTCCTTCAAGCAAACCACAACAAAAGGATCTAGACTTTCGTTGCTCATCAACAAATTTTTTATGATCTGAAGCGTGCTGCTTGCATTGTTTAGTGCTAGCTCCATTGCTATCAATGCTAGTCCTTGGAGATTAGCCACATGGCTGACTGGAACTGCTTGAAGAGAGGTTGTGCATAGGTCGTAGCTAAAGACGTGGGATTCATCGGCACATTTTCTGCAGGTTTGGTTGATTATATCAACAGATATTCCAGTAATTGGTGAGAAATTTTCGTGAGGAATTGTGAGGAAAAATAAGCAGCAGCATAAAGAGATTGAAAAGAAAGAAATATGGTGCATTGTTTCCTCCGGTTTCTTGCTCATGTAGTGGAATATATGTAGTTCTAATATGAAATTCATATGCAGTTAGAGGAAGCTTCCTGGGGTGTTAGTACTAGTTCTTTTGAAGCAACAAGGCCAGAACAGAACAGAACAGAACAGAGTCTATTCTGCAAAGACACGACAATTGTTTGGAGGGGTTCTGTACTCAGTAGCCTTGTCATACAGAAAAAAAGAATGGAGCTCGAGAAAAATAAATAATGTCGTCACTACTACAGAACAGAGTCTATTCTGCAAAGACACGACAATTGTTTGGAGGGGTTCTGTACTCAGTAGCCTTGTCATACAGAAAAAAAAGAATGGAGCTCGAGAAAAATAAATAATGTCGTCACTACGAAATTAAATGTTTAGTATGTTGCCATAGAAGATTCCATAACAACCAATTAAGAACCTCGCTTAAGAGTTAGAAAAAATATGTATATTAACTAGATCTTAATCGTTCGATTTATTATGTGTTGTTGTACAACACATTACATTTTGTTTTTGTAACACGCCTTTAACTCGTCAACAAACGTACGAGATACGATGACTAATTGTTGGAACATAGCTAGTTCTCAGTTTCCCTCTCTTTAAACTCAGTTTCACAAATATCAGGTGCATCCACCTGACCGAGATATGTATAACCTAAATCATAATGCTTGGGTGGTGGGCTAAGGACCATGCTAGCTCCGTTAATGGAATCCCTGGCATCCTCGTACTTGTGCACAGATTTGTAATGAAGGTTAGTCGACTGTCGGATCCTTCGCCAACTTTTGGATGAGGTCATTGATGTAGGCCACCTTGTCTATGGCTTGGCGAAGTACGATGCACATGAGTCCATCAAGGTCTGCACCATGGCTTTTAGGGCTGGCCTTAAGAGTTGAGACACAGAAGGTGTAGTTCAAAGATGGTTCACGACCAGCAGCTATCTTGCAAGATTGTTCGATGAAATCATCACTCATGGCGCTGTGAAAGAGTACGTACGAGAAAGGTGACAAGGAAGACACACCTCATTTGCAGAAGCAAAGATGAAGATGAAATCTCAGAGTTGGATCTAGAGGGGAGCTAGACTTCAGCTGGATATGGATATAGAGACAAATATATATAGTTATACGAACAGAATAGTATTTATGGCGAGTTATACATACAAAGGAAGAAAATCCTCTCCTTTTTTCCTTCTTTACCAAATCTCTAACTTAATTTTTAATAATAATAAAACGAATCTCATAGTTCCTTCTTTTTTCCTAATAACAATATTAGATTGTTTGGGATTTTAAGATATTGAGGGGATAAATTCAACCCTTAACTAGGGTGAATCTTACGAATGCTTAACTTCCTAAACCTCGCGGTCTAAACGGTGTATATATATTACGAATGATTAACTTCTTAAACCTCGTTCCTAGCCATAAGCTCGATTATCGATTGGACAATCGACTGTTAGCAAAAGGTAGTGGTGCATCACATTTCAAACTAAGCTTGCAGAGACATGAAATGGACGCACGCGCGGGTGCTCGTCTGTAATAGGGAAAGATTGTGAAATTTTCATTGAATATTGACTTTTTTCTTTTTTATTGTTCTATGAAGGGAAAAGTTTAGAAGCTCATCAATAGTATGTGTTGTACCAATTAAGAGATCGAACAGTTTTGAGACCGTTCTTTAGTTGTTCATGCGTGAGTTAGTTAGATTAAAAAAAAATTATATCTTTTTGTTACATAAAAAGTATCGGATTTATATTTAATATAAGATCATGAGTTCGACTCAATGACGACCAACTTTTATAAACCTCATTACCATTTAGGTTAATCTCAAGAGATTTCGTGAGATGATATGACTTAGACTCAACGATGACCAATTTTTGTAAACCTTACCATTTAGGTTAATCTCAAGAGTTTTGGTGAGATGATATCCGTTGTTGTGCTATGAAGATAAGGTGTGGATGGAGGAAGACTCCGTCCTATGGCTTCTTTCTATCTTCCAACCTGAGCTCAACATGAGATGTCTTTTTCTATTAAAGAAAACAAGTATGGCTCAGATCCATCCACTGGTAACACCCTTATTCAGTTAGATTGTGACGATTGATCTCAATAGCTTTAGTCTCATAAAACGAAAAGAGAGGATTGGGTTATTTTGAGTGTATGTCTGAACCGGTCATCTTCATTATAGCATTTTTGTTTCAAAGACATAAAAAGTTTCAACGGAACTCCAAGTACTGCTTTCTGCATATTCATTTGGCAGCTCTCGCCATAAGCGCTTTATGCAAAAAAAGAATGGAGCTCGAGAAAAATAAATAATGTCGTCACTACGAAATTAAATGTTTAGTATGTTGCCATAGAAGATTCCATAACAACCAATTAAGAACCTCGCTTAAGAGTTAGAAAAAATATGTATATTAACTAGATCTTAATCGTTCGATTTATTATGTGTTGTTGTACAACACATTACATTTTGTTTTTGTAACACGCCTTTAACTCGTCAACAAACGTACGAGATACGATGACTAATTGTTGGAACATAGCTAGTTCTCAGTTTCCCTCTCTTTAAACTCAGTTTCACAAATATCAGGTGCATCCACCTGACCGAGATATGTATAACCTAAATCATAATGCTTGGGTGGTGGGCTAAGGACCATGCTAGCTCCGTTAATGGAATCCCTGGCATCCTCGTACTTGTGCACAGATTTGTAATGAAGGTTAGTCGACTGTCGGATCCTTCGCCAACTTTTGGATGAGGTCATTGATGTAGGCCACCTTGTCTATGGCTTGGCTAAGTACGATGCACATGAGTCCATCAAGGTCTGCACCATGGCTTTTAGGGCTGGCCTTAAGAGTTGAGACACAGAAGGTGTAGTTCAAAGATGGTTCACGACCAGCAGCTATCTTGCAAGATTGTTCGATGAAATCATCACTCATGGCGCTGTGAAAGAGTACGTACGAGAAAGGTGACAAGGAAGACACACCTCATTTGCAGAAGCAAAGATGAAGATGAAATCTCAGAGTTGGATCTAGAGGGGAGCTAGACTTCAGCTGGATATGGATATAGAGACAAATATATATAGTTATACGAACAGAATAGTATTTATGGCGAGTTATACATACAAAGGAAGAAAATCCTCTCCTTTTTTCCTTCTTTACCAAATCTCTAACTTAATTTTTAATAATAATAAAACGAATCTCATAGTTCCTTCTTTTTTCCTAATAACAATATTAGATTGTTTGGGATTTTAAGATATTGAGGGGATAAATTCAACCCTTAACTAGGGTGAATCTTACGAATGCTTAACTTCCTAAACCTCGCGGTCTAAACGGTGTATATATATTACGAATGATTAACTTCTTAAACCTCGTTCCTAGCCATAAGCTCGATTATCGATTGGACAATCGACTGTTAGCAAAAGGTAGTGGTGCATCACATTTCAAACTAAGCTTGCAGAGACATGAAATGGACGCACGCGCGGGTGCTCGTCTGTAATAGGGAAAGATTGTGAAATTTTCATTGAATATTGACTTTTTTCTTTTTTATTGTTCTATGAAGGGAAAAGTTTAGAAGCTCATCAATAGTATGAGTTGTACCAATTAAGAGATCGAACAGTTTTGAGACCGTTCTTTAGTTGTTCATGCGTGAGTTAGTTAGATTAAAAAAAAATTATATCTTTTTGTTACATAAAAAGTATCGGATTTATATTTAATATAAGATCATGAGTTCGACTCAATGACGACCAACTTTTATAAACCTCATTACCATTTAGGTTAATCTCAAGAGATTTCGTGAGATGATATGACTTAGACTCAACGATGACCAATTTTTGTAAACCTTACCATTTAGGTTAATCTCAAGAGTTTTGGTGAGATGATATCCGTTGTTGTGCTATGAAGATAAGGTGTGGATGGAGGAAGACTCCGTCCTATGGCTTCTTTCTATCTTCCAACCTGAGCTCAACATGAGATGTCTTTTTCTATTAAAGAAAACAAGTATAGCTCAGATCCATCCACTGGTAACACCCTTATTCAGTTAGATTGTGACGATTGATCTCAATAGCTTTAGTCTCATAAAACGAAAAGAGAGGATTGGGTTATTTTGAGTGTATGTCTGAACCGGTCATCTTCATTATAGCATTTTTGTTTCAAAGACATAAAAAGTTTCAACGGAACTCCAAGTACTGCTTTCTGCATATTCATTTGGCAGCTCTCGCCATAAGCGCTTTATGCATGTGCTCTAGCAAGAAGCACTATAAGCGCTTCTCTAATAAAGAGCTTTTAGCATGTTGTCAAATAAGCACTTCTAAACATACCCAGAAAGGAGAAATATAGAATACAACGTTGCAATTAACCAGTGAACCAGAAATAAATAAAGATACATTATACATATATATATATATATATATATATATATATTGCTAATTGAGATTATTATTAATCGGATCAATATTTGTTATATACAAGTACAAACAACGTCTATATATGTTGCATATATTAATTAGAAGACTGATATATAACTAATTAAAAGAAGAAGAAGAATAAAATATACCATTAACGAGCTTAGCTTATTTATCCAGAGCTAATGACCTAATGTGTTGATAAAAGCAAGAGAGATGACGTTCAATTGGCTGAAGTTATCATTCTCCCTTTTTAATGGATAAACTTCACCTTTCTTCTCCATGAACCCGTCTTCACAAGTGCTAGATGCATCCATGGCAGCACTGATTTCTATGTTAGCTTTACCATAATCCTTGGCCTTAAAGGCACCAACAGCTTCTTGTAGGGTAGGAACGGCATCCGAATACAGCTCTAAGCAGTCTTGCAAGCACTCCTTTGCGTACTCGTCGAATTTTTTATCGACCAAAAGCTTCGAAATGGTGGAATTGATGCTGGTTGCGTTGGATATGGTGAGGTTAAGTGTAAGGGCCACAAGTTGCTCAAGGTCTGCTCCATGGCTTTTGGGGATGGTCTCAAGGCTTGAAACACAGAAGTTGTAGCTCAAATTGGGATCACTAGCTGCAGCTTTCTTGCAGGAGAGATGGATGAGATCGTTGCAACCCATTGTGTTGTGAAGGAGCACGAGAAAAGTGATAAAGAAGAGGCACCTCATTCTTCCCACTCTCTTGAAGTCTTGATCGAATGACCTTTTGAAAAATAGAGAGATGAAAGTGAGATTTAAGTATTATATATACGCACTTGCACACACAAATATGCATTTCCTTTTGTAAAGTGGGGAAAATGGATTTTCGCCACATCTTCTCTTCTTTTCTCTACATTAAGGATTCTCTTTCTTTTAATATTTTATATCGCGTAAAAAAATGTGTCGATGTTTAAATTCTATGATTTCCATCTAACATTATCAAGAAATTAATTGAGAAACGTATTACTTAACTAATAGTTAGTTGCATGAACTATAGTTTTCTTTTCTTTTCAATTGATTGGATTTTATAGGTTTATATATACACACACACACACACATACAGATCCTATCCCGAGCGAGGTTAGGATTTAGGGTCACTTTTCAGTCTCATATTCACATCTTAACCGTTCAGTTTTTAGGTACTAATGTATAGATCATCTTTGCAAAATTTCAGCCAAATTGATGATCTATAAGGCATCTAACTCGTTCAAACCAATAGACGAACTAAATCTGTCCAACTTGGACCGTACTAGCTTTAAGGCAGTTATCAATGCCTTAACGACCATCAATTTGAGTAAAATTTTGCTGAGATGATCTATACATTAGTACTTAAAACTTTTTACGATCGAGATGTGGATATGCGACCGAAAAGTGACCACAAACCCTAACCTCACTCTGAAATTTCAGAGCGAGGCATCGCTCTAGATAGGATCTGTATATACACATATATATATATATATATATATAAGATTTTTCTCAGGTGCGGACGCCCGTACCGAAATTTAGGTACGAATTTCCTGTTTTCGACCACTTTTCGGCCACATTTTTACATCTTAACCGTTCAGTTTTTAGGTCCTAATGTATAGATCACCTCTGCAAAATTTCAGCCAATTTGGTGATCGTTAAGGCATCCAAAACTGCAATTTACATGAATGGACCGAATCTGTCGAACCGGAACCGTTCGTATTTATAATGGTAAATTGCAGTTTTGGATGCCTTAACGATCACCAAATTGGCTGAAATTTTGCAGAGGTGATCTATATATTAGGACCTAAAAACTGAACGGTTAACATGTGAAAATGTGATCGGAAAGTGGGGGAAAACTGGAAATCTGTACCGTCTGCACCTTAGCCGGACTGTATATATATACACACACACACACACACACACACACACACACACTCACACACACACATATATATAGCTCAGGTGTGGATATCCGTACCTAAGCAAAAGGTACGGATTTCCATATTTGACCCACTTTTCGATCATATTTTCATATTTTAACCGTTTAGTTTTTAGGTCCTAATGTATACAACATCTCTACAAATTTTCAGCCAAATTGATAATCGTTAAGGCATCCAAAACGGCAATTTACATGAACGAACTGAATCTGTAGAACCGGAACCGTTCGTGTTTATAATGGTAAATTGCAGTTTTGGATGCCTTAACAATAGAAGTGATCTACTCATATATACCTAAAAACTGAACGGTTAAGATGTGAAAATGTGATCTAAAAGTGAGTCCAAAATGGAAATCCGTTCCTTAGCTTAGGAACAGACGTCCGCAGCCAAGAAGGGCTATATATATATATATATATATATATGTTAAAACTCAAATCCTAAAAACTGAGATACGTGAGATACGTTAAAACTAAAATCCTAGATTAATTTTGAAAGAAACATGATAAAATAAGCCTTGTGGCCAGCTTAAGTGGTCAGGTGAAGTGAGGAATTAGCTAGGTTAAGATTAGGCTAGACTAAGAGTTTAATTCCCTCCCTTGTAACCAAAAAAAGAAAAGAAAATGATGACAAAATTGTTGTGGTATGTTTTACCTCTTAGTCAATTTCGTACGTGTTTTACATCTTTGGCCAATTACATCAATCTACTACTTTACTTCTGCATTTGCGATTTAATTAATATCAAATTTATGAAAATACTACAAGGTTAAACGGGTTAAACACGAAGACAAGATTATCATATATTGAAATTGGGCACAAAATCAACTAACGACCTAACTCAATATCAAGTTCGCTATAAAAAGGAGAAAGTGAACAAGCTTAAGTTTGTACTCTTACATATTAAGCTTAAGCTTGTACAACTCGTGATAGTTCATATATTGTTATGAAACTTTATTTAATTTGCTATCTTTAATTAAGGATATTGGTTCGAATATGTTCGAGCTAGCTAGGCTTATTCGTTAAAGCTTGACTTATAGAAGTTAATCCTTATGTTAGGCATTTAGTTAAGATAAACTTAAGCTTAAACCAAGGTGCCTTAGTTCATTCCACAATGATGTTCGATCGGCTCCCTAGTTCATTCCACAAAACACATGACGACCTGAAGTTAGCAGAATGGCTGCAAAGCCAGAAAAAACTCCCACAAAGCTTTATTAGTATTTCAAAATTATAATAAGCGGCACCAATGGTACTATTATTATAAATCATCAAATTCTACATTCTCCAAAAAAAATATAAATGCTACAAAAAACCTTGATTTAAAAAATAAAATATGAATTCCTACATAGCATGGTTAATCGATCTGTTGCTTTAGTCGGTGTCGGTTAAGAGATACTTCAACTTATATGGCAAATAGTACTCGGTCAAACAAGTGCGCCCAAACTTCTCCAAAGCTTCAAGGTTCGCCTTCTTCTTCTTCTTCTTCATAAGTTGCAGCTCCTCAAGCAATGTCGGATACTCTTTCACAAAATCTTTTTCCAAAAGAAGATTGTAAATACTAGATGAAACAGGTGTTGATAAAATCTTTTATCTCAATGAGTTTGATTAACGAAAGTATGATACATGACACGAAGATTTGCTAACGCAGTGTAAACCTCTCCACTGAGGAAACTTCACTGCGTGGCTTTTAACGTAGCCAACACGAAAAATCAATCCAATATTAAACGTTAGAGTTTACAGAACACAAGTAGTGTTGTTCATAACAAACACTTTCTCTTAGCAACAAATGCTAACTTGTTTTACAACCGTTCTAACTCTAAATTCAACATTCCAGGCAATCAATCTTCAATCTTCATTTCACTCAAATGAATCACTGATCTTGAGAGTGAATGTGAATGATTATGCAACGTAACACATGAAACAATTAAAGAGGGTTTTTCAAAAACAATTTGAACAAAGCAAGAAGTTCAAAGACAACCAGTTTATGCCGTCAAAAACCCCTAACAAAAACTTTAGTTTTGAAACCCTTTTATAAGGGAGAAAAACTCCCCCTCAATCAAATCTTTTCTTAATAATTTATTAAGATAAATATAGAAGGGTTTAAAACAGTTTTTGAATGTGCAATCGATACTTTCCTAACAAGGTCTCAAATTGATATGCATGTTAAAAACCATTTTAATGCAAAAAAGATTATTGACTCAATATAACCTATATGCATATCAATTTAGATTTATATCAACCAATATGGAATGAATGCACATTAACCTCAAGATCAGTGACTCGATTTGGCTCGATCTTGTGACCTTTCTCTTTGATTCCTTTAAGATCCGGTTTCCTTGTCGTAGTGGGAAATCATGTGTTGAATGGTAATAGGCCAAAATACTTACAAATGTGCAACTGTCCGACACGGTAGGGCTGGCCTCTTTTTGGTCTTTCTTCCATGGGTGAAAAAGGTGGTACCACCCAAGACCTCCATAATGATCGAGTTCGATCTGCTAGCGTTATTCCATCTGTACTAAACACAATTACCCACCTTACATTTGCCTCACAATAATTATAGTTGATCCTAATTAATTTAGGGGGTGAAATTCACACCCCAAATTTTAAAGGGTCCTTGACCCATAGCCCCAAAATAGATTAAAATTAGCCCACTTACACCACAAACAAAATTTTGTTCCCACTAACCCCACTTGATAGCTAAATGACGATTTTGGGCTCAAAAAAATTAAAAATCACAGGTTGCCACCCTTATCTCTCTCGCCGACTCTCTCTCATCATCAATCTCTCTCTGCAAGGACGACGTCGACTCTCTCTCTGCAAGGACGCCGTTGACGACCGATCTCTCTCTCTCTGCAAGGAAGACGTCGACGACCCTCTCTATGATGTTCGATCTATAGCCGATCGAACACGAGCTTTATAAAAGTCATTTGAGTGAAATGAGCTTCAATCTGAAAAATATAACTCAAGCATGAATCAAGTTAATATATCAGCGGAGTAAAAAAATATCAACTCTGTTATTCTTTTTTTTTTTTAAATAAATTTAATGTGAAAATGGAGGCTACTAAAGCATCATCGCTCTTTTTCTTTCACATCCTATTTTCTCCTTTCTAATTTTCTATTGGTATCAATTCCTAGTATAATTTAATAATAATAATAATAATAATTCCTGGTACAATTTTATTGAAAGCTGCCGTGGAATCTTTATAGGATCGCGTGAGTCTTTATAGAAAGTGATCATTATTATCAATTGGGCAAATCAGACATCTTGTTTCTTTGTCTATCTGTTATGATATGATTTTTGGTTATGAAGATACGTGACTGCTATATCATATGTAAGGCTACACGCAAAGCATGGGGGACGGCATGTGAGTTTATTTAAGTGGAAAAGAACGAAAGAAATTAAAGAAGAAGATGACCATAATGTGCCTTTTGATCATGTTAGAAAGAGGTAGTGGCCGGCCGGTGGTTGTGATAATTCCATGGAATTTTCAATATTCATAACAGGCTGGCCGTAGCCTCATCGATGGCTCCACTAAAATCTTGATTAATTGAATGCACGAAATTAAAACGTTTCAAATTGAGATATGGAGAAAAGAAGTATCTTATGAAAATATGGGAACATGCATGCATATATGCACTACTTTGATCACGCAATAATGAAATAGTTTTGCGATTGTTTAGTGCAATATCTACTGGAACTCCATGTAGAAGTTAATGCGTACAATACAAAATAATTTGATAAGGAGTAAAGAGGATGAAAACAATATGTATTAACTAGACTCAACCCGCGCGCAAGCAATAATATATGGTGATCAATTTAGGTTATTTTTCATAATATAATTCATTCCTGACTAGGAAATGCTATCAACATCATCTACACCTTTGTTGTGAATGAGATTCTATCGCAAAACTTTAGCACAGAGTGGTATTGCATGTGTTGAAAGGCTCGATTTGGCTCGATCTTGTGACCTTTCTCTTTGATTCCTTTAAGATCCGGTTTCCTTGTCGTAGTGGGAAATCATGTGTTGAATGGTAATAGGCCAAAATACTTACAAATGTGCAACTGTCCGACACGGTAGGGCTGGCCTCTTTTTGGTCTTTCTTCCATGGGTGAAAAAGGTGGTACCACCCAAGACCTCCATAATGATCGAGTTCGATCTGCTAGCGTTATTCCATCTGTACTAAACACAATTACCCACCTTACATTTGCCTCACAATAATTATAGTTGATCCTAATTAATTTAGGGGGTGAAATTCACACCCCAAATTTTAAAGGGTCCTTGACCCATAGCCCCAAAATAGATTAAAATTAGCCCACTTACACCACAAACAAAATTTTGTTCCCACTAACCCCACTTGATAGCTAAATGACGATTTTGGGCTCAAAAAAATTAAAAATCACAGGTTGCCACCCTTATCTCTCTCGCCGACTCTCTCTCATCATCAATCTCTCTCTGCAAGGACGACGTCGACTCTCTCTCTGCAAGGACGCCGTTGACGACCGATCTCTCTCTCTCTGCAAGGAAGACGTCGACGACCCTCTCTCTCACTGTCTCTCTCATCACCGATCTCTTTCTCTGCAAGCACGTTGACGCCGACGACGAGGATCCATCTCTCTCTCTCTCTCTCTATGTAAGGACGTCGTCGACGAGGAGGAGGAGGATCTTAATTACAAAAGCTCCGAGTCCGATCTGAACCTTCTTCCTCACACTAATCCCTCCGTCGGCCTTCTTCCTCGCACTAATCCCTCCGTCGGCCTTCTTCCCTGTTGTTTTCCAGCACCGACTTCGTCGTCTCTAAAGCTGTGATTGATTGAATGATCTACTTTGGACCAACTCGACCAGATGAAACTACTTTGGAATCGGAGCTCCGAACACCGACGAGAAACGTAACGAGGTCTCTTCTGGGCTCACCCAAAACCCATTTCAAGGTACTCTCTCTAGTAGTTCTTCATTTGATTTTCTTATTTGGCTAAAGATAATTCCTTGTCTGGCAAATGGGTTAAGATTTAGGAGATGTAATGGGGAATAATGATGTAAAGCCTTGATTTTTTTTTTCAGCTGTTTGAATTGTACATACAAAAATGGGTGTTGCTGCTCTAACCCAGAGACTATGCAACCTTGAAATCCGGAGACTGGTATTGATAATCGGTGTGGCGGTTGTTATTGTAGTTGTGAATCAGTGTTTTGAGCTTCCCTTTGGTAAAAATGTTTACTTTTCACCTGCTGATACTGGTTCAGCTTCAGTGGTCACATTGTTGGGTAATGTTACTAGTTCAAATGATTCGGAGTCTGGGAAGTTTGATGTTGTTGGTGTAGTGATAGTGGTTAATGCTACTGGTGGTTTAGAGTTGGAGGAGTTTGAGTTGGAGAAAGATGCAAGTAATGTAACTGTTGAGAAGAGTTTTCCGACTTTTGACTTAGGTGCCCAAATCGTTTTTTTTTTTTTTTGGAACGGACAGTCTCACGGGAATGGAAAATGCATGCAAAAACAAAGGGCTAGCTGTTTCTGAGAAAAGGATCTGTCAAAGTAACGTGTGAGCCAAACAAACCTAATCTTTGTTCGGTGAAATCGGTGGCTAGCTCTTTTCCGGCACTGTGTAGTGATAGTGGTTAATGCTACTGGTGGTTTAGAGTTGGAGGAGTTTGAGTTGGAGAAAGATGCAAGTAATGTAACTGTTGAGAAGAGTTTTCCGACTTTTGACTTAGGTGCCCAAATCGTTTTTTTTTTTTTTGTAAAATGAGTGCAGAATTTAATTAATTTACTTATTTTGGTAAAGTGGGGCAGAAGGAAGGAAAGAACAAAGAAAAAAAAATTATCAGGGGGCAATAGATGTCTATTGGGGGGCAGTAGACGTTTTGAATTGATATAATCTCCTCACTTTTGACTTAGGTGCCCAAATCGTTTTTTTTTTTTTTGTAAAATGAGTGCAGAATTTAATTAATTTACTTATTTTGGTAAAGTGGGGCAGAAGGAAGGAAAGAACAAAGAAAAAAAAAATTATCAGGGGGCAATAGACGTCTATTGGGGGGCAGTAGACGTTTTGAATTGATATAATCTCCTCATTTTTTTTCTTTAATCAAAGTTTTATTTGTCTAATTTTAAAAAATAAATGGGTATTAGGGGGCAATAGACATCTATTGGGGGCCAATATGTGTCTATTGGGGAGCAATACAGGTTATTCAGGGGGCAATAAACCTCTCCGACCTCATTTGAGATCTACAAACAGGTTATTCAGGGGGCAATAAACATCTCCGACCTCATTTGAGATCTACAACAACCTCTTTGGAGATTTCCGGCGAGGTTTCATAAACCTCTATTCCCCCCCAATAGACGTCTATTGGGGGGCAATACATGGCTGATAGTCGTCTATTGGGGGCAAAAAAACATTTCCGGTGAGATTTTCAGCAAATTAAGGTGGGCGGCAGCCGGTGACCAGAATCCGGAGAAAGTTGACCGGACTCCGGCGGCCGGTGACGGGGCTCTGGCGAAGTCTCCTATGGTTTCTATCTCTTACATTTTCTCTCTATCTCTCTCTCTCTCTCTCTCTAAGTTTCAAAGGGGTGAAGGTAAAAAGTTATTAAAAAAAAAAAAAAATAAATAAATAAAAAAAAATCTTAATGGGGTATTAGGGAAGACCTCCTTAGAGTGTTTTAGGTAAGAGGGAATTAAAAAAACTTAATGGGGTAAGTGGACAAAAACCCAATTTTAAAAGTTCACAACAAAGGTGGGATTCAATTAAAATAGCAATATTGGAACCAACTTGCGCAGCTGTATTGTGCTTGTACTTGTTAGTGTAAGTTAGGTAGCTTAAGCAGTAAAGAATAATTAGTTAGAAGGTTGTTAGCTTCTTCACAAATGAGTGACAAGTGTCACGTTCCTGTACATTAGACTAGGGTTATCAACTACTATATATATACATAAACTGTTGTAATAAACTCATTAAGTCAAAATATAACAGAAAGTGCATCTAGATATTTTCTCAGTTCTCTCTCTCTAGCTCAGCTTTCATGGTATCCAGAACCAGGCTCGATCGGTGACCTAAAGCTCACTCATCTTCTTCATCAGCTCTGTTCTTCATTCTTGAAGCTTCTCCAATACTAATTTCAAGCTCGGTTATGCAAATTACCCAAGAAAAGTGAAGTTGTTCATCAAATTTTTCAGATCTAGCAGTGAAAAATAGTTGAAATTTGTTGTTGCTCTCCTTCATCGAAGACTTGGATTTACATATACAGTGACTGTTGATGTGTTTGACATACTTAGTGTTCAGAAAAATTAGTTGATTCATGCTCAGAAACCCTACGTTTTTGGGAAATTGAAGTTTTAGCTCAAGAAATTGAAGATTTAGCTCAGATCTAGCCATTGTTTGCTTCAATCTTACCTTAGGTTACTGCAGTAGTACTATCGGATTTAGTTCTTGAAGATTTTTCTACTCAGAAGCTTATTGTTACTCTAATTGCAAGCTCAAGACTCATATACTTTAGATCTATTCATGGCGTCTACTACTGTTAATCAGACCACAGTTTACCTACCAAATGTTCTACTTGATGAGTCTAATTACCTTACGTGGCTGTTTCGACTTGAGTCATTCTTGAAAGGCTAAAATTTGTATGGATTTGTTGATGGCACAACACCTTGTCCTGCACAGTATATCACGTTTACTAATGGCACTACTAAATCTGTATCAAGTGAATATGTAGCTTGGAAAACTCAGGGATCAAAGCATAGTCAACATGATTGGTCAAACCTTGAGTCCTATTGCCATGTCTTGTGCTGTAGGCAGTCGTTCTGCTCAAGAAATGTGGACAAACCTGAAAAATAAGTTTACAGCTCCAAATAGACAGAATATTTTGCAACTTAAGTCCAATCTACAGAACTTGAAGAAAGGAAATGACAGTATTGAGTCATATCTTGACAAGATTAAAGCTGCTAGAGATGCTTTGGAGACAGTTGGTGTATTTCTTGATGATGAAGATATTGTTGTCACTGTCTTAAGGGGTCTTCCATCCGAGTATGCAGCAATTAAAACAGTTATCCGTGCTCAGTTTGTTAGCTGTTCTATGGGAGAACTAAAGACCTTACTCAAGGCTGCTGAAATTGACATAGAAAATGAGTCCATTGCTCTTCAGTCAGCTCCTCTTTCTGCCATGATGACTGCTGCTCACTCATCTGCAATGAAACAATCTCAAGCCAGCTCTAGCTCTTCTGCAAGCACCAGCTATTCAATGACTCCAAGTACAACAACCACTATGCAACGCAACTCTATTATTCCACCTGCTCTAGTTGCTCCTCCTGGTTTTGCACCTACTTCAACCCAAACACAATACATTCCAATTCCAGCTATGCCATATGGCTTCAACTCATTCAATCCCTTCAATGCCTTTGATCCTAACATCAATATGGGAGGTTTCTATGCTGGTAGAGGACCACCAAGGTTCAGCAATGGCAAAAACAACTTTGGCCCAAGGGGAAATGCAGGCAACAATGGATTCAATGGCCTTAACAATGGCTTCAATAATGGTGGAGTGAACACCAATGTTGGGTGCAACAACAATCCCACCAATGTTGGATACAACAACAATCCTGGTTTCAACAACAATTAATAGAAATAATGGTGGAATCTTGTGTCAAATATGTGGCAAAATGGTCATGGGGCCAGAACTTGCAGGTTACTACCAAATCTCATGAATCAACAGCAGAATAATATGACTCAGAACTATGGAGGATGCCAAGTCTGTGGCAGATTTAATCACACAGCTGAGAGATGTTATTACATCATTGGCTTCCCAAATCAGCAACAACAACAAGTTCCAGCTGGCTTGCCAAACCAACTACAGCAAGAAACTCAGTTTCAGGTCAATGGTGGCAATGGAATGAATGCAGGTAATGCAATGAATGCTATGATGGTTGCTGCTACTCAAGCTCCTCAGTATTGGTTAGCTGATACAGGTTGCACTAACCACATGACAAATGAAGTTCAGTTACTCAACAACATTGCTCCATATCCTCTTGCTGACACTGTTCAAGCTGGTAATGGTAAACAAATGAATATTACTCACATTGGTAATGCTATGTTTGGTTTCTTAAAGTTGCAAAATGTGTTACTCATACCTGAGTTAGCTGCTCATCTTTTGTCCATTTATCAATTATGCAAAGATAATAACTGCTCCGTATGGTTTGATGAGTTTATGTGTGTGATTCAGGACAAGGTGTTGGGCAAGATACTGTACAAAGGACTGAGTAAGCAAGGGTTGTATCCCATTCCATTTGATCTGCCATCACTCAAATCACCTAAAGTTTTTGGAAATGTATCTACTGCTTCTACTATAGCTTTTATGCGCAAATACATCAAACAGTCCATTTGGCATCAAAGGTTTGGGCATCCAGCTACTAATATAGTGAATAAAATATTGAATAAATGTAACATTCCATTCAAGTATGAGTCAGGAACCTCAGTTTGTGAAGGATGTCTTTTAGGCAAGTTTAAGAAATTACATTTTTCAGAGTCACAAAACAGAAGTTCAGTTCCATTTGAACTTGTTCATTCAGATGTATGGGGGCCTTCTCCTTGTCTATCAATTGATGGATATAGGTATTTTTTACTCTTCATTGATGATTTTACTCGATATACTTGGATGTTCCCAATGAAGAATAAGAATGAAGTGTTCTCTTATTTTCAATCTCTGTATGCCTTTGTGAATACTCAATTTTCTGTACAAATTAAGATCTTGAGATCAGATGGTGGTGGTGAGTATGTTAATAATGCTTTCAAGAGCTTTCTCAATCAGAAAGGTATAAATCATCAACTTTCATGTCCCTATACTCTTGAACAGAATAGGGTGTCAGAAAGGAAGAATAGGCATCTAAGAGAAACAGCAGTCACTTTACTTCAAACAGCTTCAGTCCTCAATCAGTTTTGGTATCATGTATGTGCCTTGAGTGCATATGTTATTAATAGAATGTCTACACCAGTGCTACATATGCAGTCTCCCTTTGAAAAACTCTACATGTCTCATCCCTCCTTAGACATACTCAGGATATTTGGTTGTACCTGCTATCCCTTGCTCACTGCTAGAACAGATAAGTTGCAACCTAAGACAGCCTTGAGTGCATATCTTATTAATAGAATGCCTACACCAGTGCTACATATGCAGTCTCCCTTTGAAAAACTCTACAAGTCTCATCCCTCCTTAAACATACTCAGGATATTTGGTTGTACCTGCTATCCCTTGCTCACAGCTAGAACAGATAAGTTGCAACCTAAGACAGCCAAGTGTATTTTTCTGGGATTTGCAGCAGGTTGCAAGGGCTACATTTGTTATAATCTTCAAACTAAGAAGTATATTATATCTCGACATGTACTATTTGATGAAGAGAGTATCCCATATGCCACAACTAGTGTGACCACTAATACTACTCCTGTGTCACCTCATTCAGATCATAGACCTGTTTCAACACCTTGCTTTACTCAAACTCAGTCCATCTCACAGTATCAAATGCCTACATCTGTCTCACATCCATAAGCTAATTCAGCAACTACTTCATCTAGTGCCTTACAAGCTCACACCAATATTCTGCCACAATCTTCTCCTGCCTTTAGTCCGAATTCCACTACATGCATCCATTCATTTTGGTGAAGATGATGGATCTCTTGCCATCAATACTCAACCTGGTGCCGGTAGAGTATCTGTTATGCTAGAGTGCAGTCCTACTAGAACTAGATCCCAAATCTCAGAAGCCAATGTCTTACATCCAGTTGAAGGTCTCACTGATTCTGTGCATAATGATCATCATATGCTCACAAGGGGGAAAAAAGGAATCTCTAAGAAGAAATGTTTTCTATCTGTCATGTCATCTGATTCTGCAGATCCTACTCAAACTGAGCCAATTAGCTACAAAATGGCACTACAAATACCTCAGTGGAAACAAGCCATGCAAGAGGAATATGATGCCTTACAACAACAACAAACTTGGACCCTTGTACCTTTACCTCCTGACAATAACCTAGTTTCATGCAAGTGGATCTTCAAGATTAAAAGGAATGCTGATGGCTCTGTTGCTAGGCATAAAGCTAGACTAGTTGCAAGGGGGTTTAGTGAAGAATATGGTGTAGATTATGAGGAGACTTTTTCTCCTGTGGTTCGACACACAACTGTTAGACTAATTCTTAGTGTTGCTGCTCATTATGGTTGGAAACTACATCAAATGGATATTAAAAATGCCTTCCTACATGGTCAATTTAATGAAGATTCAACATTTCCATCATATGTTTGCAAATTGCAAATGTCACTCTATGGATTAAAACAAGCTCCAAGAGCATGGAATGACAGGTTCACTTCCTTCTTGCCTACCATTGGATTTAAATCATCTCATGCAGATCCATCTTTGTTCATCAAAACATCAGTCACCTCCAGAGTATACATGTTGCTCTATGTTGATGATATTATAATTACAGGAGATAATGAAAGCTTAATCTCAGAAGTAAAAGCAGGATTACAAAAAGAATTTAATATGAAAGACTTGGGTGCTCTTCATTTCTTTCTTGGCCTAGAAATTCATTATGTTCCAGAAGGTCTCTTTCTATCTCAACATAAATATGCTAAAGATTTGTTACACAAGGCTGGAATGGATGCTTGTCACACTCATCTTACACCCTGTCAATCCGGAGTTAAACTACTCAAAGATAGTGGTACACCTTTAACTTCTAGTGATGTTCCTCTTTTCAGAAGCCTAGTTAGATGCTTGCAATATCTAACCTTCACAAGACCTGACATTGCCTATAGTGTTAATACTGTGTGTCAGTTCTTACATAGGCCCACAGATGCTCATTTAAATGCTGCAAAACGTGTACTTAGATATGTTAAAGGCACTTTAAATCATGGTATTTTATTTCAGAACCAATCATCTAAAGTGCCTTTAAGTTTACAAGCTTATTGTGATGCTGATTGGGCAGGAGATCCCAATGATAGGAAATCTACAACTGGGTTTGTCATATTGCTTAATCATTCCCCAATTTCATGGTGCAGTAAGAAACAAACTGCAGTTTCAAGGTCCTCTACATAGGCAGAGTACAGAAGTATACCTGACACAACTTCAGAACTACAATGGCTCAAGCATTTACTCATTGATTTACAAATCCAACTTGTTCAGGTTCCTACCTTACACTGTGACAATATCTCAGCCTTAGCACTAGCTGCTAATCCTGTACATCACTCAAAGATGAAGCATGTCGAAGTCGATGTACATTTCACTAGAGATAAAGTTAAAGATGGATCCATTACTCTTCAGTTTGTCTCCACTCAAGAACAACCTGCAGACCTATTTACTAAAGGACTCTGCTCCCCACAACATTCATATCTGTGCAGCAGCTTGATGGTTGTTTCACCCCCCATCCAGCTGAGTTGTTAGCTTAAGCAGTAAAGAATAGTTAGTTAGAAGGTTGTTAGCTTCTTCACAGATGAGTAACAAGTGTCACGTTCCTGTACATTAGACTAGGGTTATCAACTACTATATATATACGTAAACTGTTGTAATAAACTCATTAAGTCAAAATATAACAGAAAGTGCATCTAGATATTTTCTCAGTTCTCTCTCTCTAGCTCAGCTTTCAATACTTGTACGATGAGTGGTTTGATGAAACCCTCTAGCCTGACGCAGTGACGTCGTAATATATTTGGAACCTGATTCCATTTCCCTAAAAAAAAAAAAACTTCAATGGTGACTTGGTTGAAATAGCAATATTGCAACCAGCTTCAATGGTGAATTTAAGACATATAAGTTCAATTTAAGTCCTTTCAAAAAAAAAAAGTTCAATTTAAGTTTTTTTTTTTGTAGGAGTAATAATTATATATACACATCCCTTTTTATTAATACACACCCCATAAAAAAAATTTTGCCAATTTTTTTCCCATGTTTCCTTTCCTACCCTTCCTTTTTCTCCCTCATCTCTCCCCAATAATTTTTGCTTCTTTTTGTTTTTTTGATTTATTGTGGACTTAATTGTTAGTTAATTTTGACACATTAAAGTGGTGATTACTAATCATCATACTTCTTTCTCACATCAACGAGGTTGGTATATAGTTAATTAGAAGATTGAATAACTTAACTTTATTACCTTTATTGTTCTTCTAATTGAAAACCATGATGCCTCTAAGATTTTAAAAGATTCAATGTCAATATCTTCATGATCCATATAATCATGGTCAATATTAAAATCGGCAAAAAATGAGCCAGGGTGGTTGTTTTGCAAACCAAGTTGATGATGATGTATTCATGTATCTAAGATATATTGATGGTTTTATAATCTCTTTCAATATGTTTCAACCAATTTAGTTGCCTGCTAATTCTTCATGTGGATTACAATTATTTTAGGGTGCGGCTATTGTCACCTAACCATTTTCTTTGTTCACCCTACTTGCTCATGACACCCTACATTTTAATTTCAATTATTAGTTTTACTTATTTAACCCATTTCTCTTTCCAAGAATATCCTTATATGACATATCCAATTAGAAAATAAATATTTTTAAAGAAAATATCTCATTTAATTTATACTCATAAAAACAAAATTAATTTTTTTTAAAGTTTCCTAATAAAATCATAATCTGATTTACTCCCATTTTTTTAATTTTTTCTTTCAATTTCAATGTTTTTTTTTTTATAAGGAATTTCATTGTTCTATATTTCAATCTATGTAAAAAGATTAGTAAATTTACAACAATGATCAATGAATAAGAGATTGATTTTTTTCTTCGTGTTTTAAATTTTTACTTTCAGTGTTCACAAAGATTTTGATGAAGTTAGAGGTAATGTTTTTGTGAATTGAATAACGAATTAACGATGAGGAGGCAATAGCCGCACCCTTATTTTAATTAATATTTTTATATAGAAAGCATTTAATTCTTATTTTATTGTTGTAAATTGTTAGTTGTTTCAATTTTTATTTATTTATTAATGAGGAGGGGCATATATGGAAGTTTGATGATAAAAAATGTTGAGGGTATGCATTAAGTAATTAGGGATGTGTATTTAAAATTTCTCTTTTTGTAGTGTGAATTTTTTAAGATATATACTAAAAAAAGAAAACCTAGCTAGCTGATCAATCTGGTTCCAACCAGATATGGAGATTGGTGGATTCGATTGAATAGCAATATTGCAACCAGCTTCAAAGGTGGTAGTGTTATACAATGGCGGAGATTCCAAGTGTATCTTTCTAGGAAGATTGAAGTTTTTGGACCTAATCCCTCAATTGGGCCTTGGCTTGAGCCTGGGTATTTGCTTAGATTTGGGCTGACCAAAGCCACTTGGAGTTGGCATTGGGCCTTGCATAGGCTTGATCTTTCTTTTGGGCTGCGAGATTTTACGGAGGGCCTCCTTAATCATTTAATATTTGGTAGTTTTGAAGCCTACAGTCTATGAAGTGTTCTTCACTTTGTTAAAGAGGCTCTCCAAGCATCACAATTGTGTGCATTGGCAAAAAAATTCTCATTCAAATTTATTTTATGTAAAAAGACTAGTCATAGTTTAGCTGGCTCACTGAATAAGTGAGTGTCAATGTTCTAGCGAATGATACTAGTTGTTTCTAAATCATATAGTCACCACTGATGTAGGGTGCAAGTATATGAAATTATTGTATGTGTTGTTCTCCCTTGTTTTTTTCCTACCAAAGAAATATTTTAATGATCAAGAGTGTACATGTAAGTAAAAAAGAAGACAATATATAACTGTTAATGTTTAAAGTTCAGCGGTAGCTAAATCTTTACTAACGCTGGTCTAATGGGCGGACCGCTATCAACGATACTCAGAGTTCCCTCTACCTATCAAGTAAAATACAAGAGGCGTCAGAGGGAGACTGCGCTGGGCGGTCTTCTCTTCTATGATGCCTAAGTTAGTCAATGTAGTTATATTGACAAAGTAACAGTAGGTAAGTATTAATTGCATAATCAATGAGGAGAGAGGAGAGAACCTTTTATAGGTGAGAAGGGAACTCATCTTCTCCATATTTTTGATGTGGAACTGATGTGCTTCAGTCCCCAGCTTCTGAAGCTACTGATGCCAACTTGGCATGGCGCATGGCGGCGTGTCAGCAGTGATCTGGTGGCGAGCCGGGGCTCAGGCGATAGCTTGTTTGGCTGTGTTTCTGTGGGTCACTCCTTTGGCAGGAGTTGGTACCGCTAGTGGTAGCATGAGCGTGGCTCATTATAGCTAATTATGCTTTTGAATGCCTATGTAAGTACAATAACTAACCATATTATTACTAATCGTTTCTAGAGAAATTCTAGAGAGAGAACGTCCACCTTCTCTCTAGAATGTTCTCTTCCTCTGAGTGTGCCGAGGTTGAGAGTCGGCGGCGAATCTCAGAGCTTGGCGATTCCGTCCGCCCCTCTGATGGCTCCGTCCATCTTGTTGTCAGCGCCACTAGCCTTTCCGGGGATGTTATCTGTCTTTCTTTCTCTTTTTAGTTTTTTCTTTGCTTTTTGCTCAGATCTGGTTTACATCTCCATCCTTGATGCTCTGAAATCTTTCATCCTTCCTCAGGTTTTCTCTTCTCCAACGTCATATCGGCATGCTCAGGATTCTCAAGTTGGATTATGGTTGCTGCACCGTTATGCATTTAGATGCTTTTATTCATATGAATATGTTCCAAGCAAATTCTCCAGTGCATGCACTGACACCCTCATCAAATTCCATGGTGGTTCTCGACAACTTCCCTTTTTGTCGTCTGTTCTTTTGCTGTGGTCGTAATCCTTGTTAATCTGTTCATTAGGAGGTTTTAGATTGTGATTCAATTTTGCTTGTTTTGGATTATTTTAGGTGATTTTGGTGTAGATCTACTAGTTTGGGTCGGATTTTTGGCCAACGGCGTGAGTTTTGCTGATTGGTTCAGCAATAGGTTCCACGGCGGTAGCAGCGACGTTGACGGCCTCTTCTTCCATTTGGTTCCTTTGTAGAATTTCTAATCTAATTTAGGCCTCTTTTGGGTCTTGTTTTATTTGGGCTTGTATTGTGTTGGTCTTGTATTTGTCCTCCACTTTTGTGGGTTTAATGATATTTCATTATCGTCTAAAAAAAGATAAAGAATAACTATAAAGTTGTTAAATTATAAAAAAATAAAAAATAAAAAAACTCACTAAATTTAAAAGCCAAAATCACACAATTCAAAACCCCAATTGACAACCTTAAAAAAAAAAACCCAATTGACAATGCACAATCTAAAACCTCCTAATGAACAGATTAACAAGGATTACGACCACCGCAAAAGAACAGACGACAAAAAAGGAAGTTGTCGAGAACCACCATGGAATTTGATGAGGGTGTCAGTGCATGCACTGGAGAATTTGCTTGGAACATATTCATATGAATAAAAGCATCTAAATGCATAACGGTGCAGCAACCATAATCCAACTTGAGAATCCTGAGCATGCCGATATGACGTTGGAGAAGAGAAAACCTGAGGAAGGATGAAAGATTTCAGAGCATCAAGGATGGAGATGTAAACCAGATCTGAGCAAAAAGCAAAGAAAAAACTAAAAAGAGAAAGAAAGACAGATAACATCCCCGGAAAGGCTAGTGGAGCTGACAACAAGATGGACGGAGCCATCAGAGGGGCGGACGGAATCGCCAAGCTCTGAGATTCGCCGCCGACTCTCAACCTCGGCACACTCAGAGGAAGAGAACATTCTAGAGAGAAGGTGGACGTTCTCTCTCTAGAATTTCTCTAGAAACGATTAGTAATAATATGGTTAGTTATTGTACTTACATAGGCATTCACAAGCATAATTAGCTATAATGAGCCACGCTCATGCTACCACTAGCGGTACCAACTCCTGCCAAAGGAGTGACCCACAGAAACACAGCCAAACAAGCTATCGCCTAACAAGACCCGGTAAGCTTATGAAAGCTCGTATGAGTAACTCATGAACATCAATCAACAACTCACACACATCAGCTTAAGGAAAACATGTAACCATGATTCCTTATTCTAACCTTCCATATCCTTTCCACCGAAAGGACAACATAAGTCACCACTGTGACAATGTTCTATTTGCTAACTTAACCATCAAGAAGAAATTCAAGTCTCATCTAGACAATAAAAGAAGAATACTCTCGGAACTCTCCTTTAAACTACATACTTATGAGTCTTCAGAAATCTCGACCGTTACCCCCATAAGTTATAATGGTAGCCAGCCTAGAACTCTGACTGAAATCGTAACCACTCGTTCTGCCAAGGACTTGATTATCCATTCCTGCCTTGGTCACCATCTGCCACCTGTCACCATCTATGACTAAATCATATAAATTGAAACTCTGACAATTCAATATGCAATTCCCCAAAATCACAACAAAAGTCACACCGTGACAAAATCATAATAATTGAAACTCTGACAATTAAATGTGATACATAAGTCCTCCCCGGACATTTAAAAGAAAGAATCCCCTAAACTCCCTTTTAAAACGCGTACTCATGAGCATCAGATAGCTCCCCGCTAACCCCCATTATGTACCAACAACGGACTAGAGCTCTAACTGAATGTAGCCACTCATCCGACCAAAGGCGTGATTCCCCAATTCCTTGCCTCGGTCACCATCTGCGACCTGTCACCATCTGTGACTTCAGACCCCGTCTGGTCTTAGAATCACCCGTTAAGTAGGTCAGACCCGACCTAGAAACGTTACAAACATCTAGTTTCAGTTTTCCCAATCCCTACTCACCATCTGTGACCCTTGGTACAAGGACCAATACATTTAAAATGGGTCACGCTTGACTCAAAAATGTAACATCAAGCTCAATACTTTTCAAACAATAGAAAACATCTTTTTCCACAATATTGTTTCCTGAAAAGTCATATTCAACGATAATATGAACACCATCATACATATTATTCATCACACATCATCCACAAGAGTATATATATATTTCACGTAAATATATATATATATATATATATATACACGTAGTCATTCGCTCAGGAATGCCTACTAATATTAACTATAGTTTGCAGTTAAATAATTAATGCCAAAACAATAATGGTAACTCCGTTCATAAATGAACTTTGTGAGATTACTCACCTTGAAACTCCCGCTGCGTCTTCAATACAGAACAAAGCAGCCAACCACAATTTAACCGTCCAAGGATACTTCGTCAAGTACCTAACATATACGGTTCCAACTTAGTAACGATTCACATTTGATTTAAGTTCGAAACCCTTGTTTTGAACTAAAATTCCCAAAGTGGCGCCAATCGAGGCAAAACCACATCCAAAACCTCCCAAAGTCTCCGGAATACTTTCATGATCGATATGTCCAAACCACAAGTCGATCGGAAGCTCGAATCCTCACGGATCAAATAAATCGACCGGTATGAAACCATTAAAATCATAACAAATCCATACGAACTCCAAAATTTGCATATTATATATCAAAACACTCTTATCAACGAGTAGAACATATATAATACCAAAAACAGTTTCCTATATGGCTGGAAAGCCACCAGAACACCGCCACCGGCCAAAACTCAATATTTTACAAAACTCCCAACATCAAAGCTCTTCATCTAAGCATGCTTGTGAATTTTCATAACTAGCTCGAAGTCAGAAAACAAGCATAAAGGGTCGAAAACTACCTCACA
>BDJD01002401.1:88001-134914 GCA_002564525.1 Rosa multiflora | reverse complement strand
TATCATGGGCGAGATGAATATGAGCGGGAAGAGCAACATGACTTTTTGTATCGATTCCAACAGACGGCGCCAATGTTTCTGTGTGAGAATACGGTAACTAAGAAGCATGATGGGGAGAGAGAGAGAGAGAGAGAGATGACACCGCATGTATAGTGGTTCACCTTGCCCTTGAGGCAAGGCTACGTCCACTTATATATTTTACAAGATATTTTACAATGAGTGAGGATAAGTGTGGGGATCATGGATCCATCCCTTCTAAGAAGGGGAGGACTTCCTCTTATAGCTAAAGGAAGTCCCCATCTAGTTTACATTTCCGATGTGGGACATAATACACATATTGCTTCTCTTGAAGCCTTTTGGAGAGCATGGGAGAGTAGCCTCCCGACTAGATACCGGCCGACCTCCACCATGGCAACGTAGCTCGGGTGTCGGTCTACCGGATGCATGTCATAGGCGGGGCTAACCATGCCGCGGGGCCCACCTATGAGGTCATTGATTATGCTTGGCGGTATGTACAGAGGGTAAGGCTCACTATGCCTCTTGACTAGGTGTATTATTTTTTTCAAATAATAAAATTCTCTCGCGCTGTCGAAATTATATATTGTTTTTTTTTATTTTAAGAAACCTAAGCCCACCCAAGGTTTCAATCCTGGATCCGCCACTGATGGCAGCCATGCTCATTCACTTACCATTCTTTTTCTTGAGTCCATTTCTCATTTCCTATATGTTTTTAAATTTATATTTGCATTCTTTTCCATCTTCTTTCTTCTTATATTCATTTCTGGGTTTGTCCAATTCCTTCTGATGTTTCAATTCAAATTAGGATTAGGAATGGTCATCTAAACAGAAAGGGAACTGATAATCATGTTGGGTATTCAAGAAAACTTGAGAAGCATATAGAAATGAAGTTAAGGGTCAATAATTTGTTCAATGTTATGTTTCTAAAGATTGTTATCAGCACAATGCTAGATAAGCTGACCTTCTTTGCATAAACAGAAAAGTTATCTCTACAATTTAGTGTCAAAAATCAAAATAATTTACATTTAACATTCTCAGTTTGAACAAGTCACTAGCACAATGAATTAATCTCTAAGCGTTGTTTTGTTTACCAATTCTGTGTTGGAATGGATTCTCTTTAGTAGCTGTTAAAAGCACAAGTTCAGCTTGCTATAAGGATTGTTGAACCGGATTGTTTACTTTCACTTGCAGGTCCCAGAACTGCTAGAGAAATGAGGAATATCATGGCAGGCAAGTCTGCTCTTGAATCATTTTGAGGTTCGGTCTGTATTGTTCAGTTAAAATAAGGAATATCATGACAGGCAAGTCTGGTTACATTACAATAGATCAACTCGATCTAACATAGTCCTAACGCCCATGAATCATTTTGAGGTGCAGTCTTTATTGTTCAGTCAAACTCTGTAAATCATTGTAAATATCTTCATACAAGAGAAAAATTACATTACATATGATCCCCTATCAATCCAGTCATCATCATAATACTCTGCCCCAAAAGAAGTTTACATAACAGGTAGGTCAATTAGGCTGCATTTTTGTGAGTTTGAGTAAGGGTTTGGTTTTTACTGCATTGTTCATGGTTTGGGTGATAAATATCTCTGCTTCCAAAACTGGTACGCAAAAGTCTCACTCTTTTCCATTATTCTTTGCTCTGTTTACGCTAAACTTGCCTATTCCCAATATATTCCTGATTCGCTTCTAAGCATTTTCATGACCCCAAATTATCTCAGACTAGGTTTAGGTCTATAGCCCTGTGCCAAATTGATTTGATTTCTCTCTTCTAATTGGTTCATGGGATTGATTGGTTTTTGGGTATTTTAATTAGTCGGAGTTTGAGGCAAGTAGTTGGTGGTAAACTGTATTAGGTTTTTGTATCTGGGAGTGGTTAATTGATGGTTTTTGTATCAAGGAGCCTTCCCCTGTCAGTGATTGTTTTATGATCTGACAATAGTTCATAAGTTTAGAACCCTTTGCATATCTCATGTTGTTTACGCTAATAAATTTTTAGTGGATATTTTCTTGATGTTTGTGTTCTGGATATTTATGAGTTTTCATCTTACTAGAAACATAAACAAAGCTTTCACTTCCTTTGTAGATAGGGAAAGTCAAGAAGTTGCTATTGGAACCGGATACAAGTCATGCAATTATTTGCAACAATCTCAAAAAGGTTTATCCTGGAAGAGATGGAAACCCTGACAAATTTGCCATGAAAGGGATATCTCTTACTTTGTCTCGAGGGGAGTGCTTTGGTATGCTTGGCCCTAATGGTGCTGGGAAGACCTCTTTTATTAATATGGTGAGTATACTGATTGAACATTCTCCATTAACTTACAATAAATGAAAATGTTCCTTCTGCATATTTTTTTTCCCTATTTTCTGGTGGAATCGATATTCATTACCACTTTACATCTAGCTGGAAACTTTGTATAGAAAATAATGGTATATTGCTCCAATATATAACACAAATGTTTATTGGAGATTTATAATTTCAAGTATTCCTATATTTGAACAACATGAGTGAATAACTTGGGTCACTTTAGCCCGAGCTATAGCTATTTACATCTGCTTCACTCTGCTCACTCTGCTATGGTATTGCTCTCTGCTGAGTTAATATTTCTGGGTTTTGTTCTCCCCTTTGGATGTTGTCCTGTGACTTCTACATTCTTACATGTTATTGCCCTTGTGATTCTTTGGGTTTATGGCATCTCTATATCTTTCAACAGATGATTGGTCGAACAAAGTCAACCTCTGGCACGGCTTTTGTTCAAGCATGAGTAAGCCGTGATATCTTTCTGATCTATCAAGAAGGCATAAATTTCCTTTTCTGGTCTTTCCCTTTATAAATTTAGAATTTAAATAACTTTTTGAGTTTGGGACATTTTGCAGCCTACTATGGGAAACCCTGACTAGAAGGGAGCATCTACTTTTTTATGGAAGACTTAAGAACCTCAAAGGTTCTGGATTAAGATAAGTAAGTCAATACATACATTTATTTATTTTGTGCTTGGAGATTAAGCTTATCTGTTTTTCCTTGTTTTTTGTTTGAATTTTGTTTCTCTAGGCAGTGGAAGAATCTTTGAAAAGTATCAATTTGTTTCATGGTGGGGTTGCAGACCAAAGAGCTGGAAAGTATAGTGGAGGTATGAAGAGAAGGCTTAGCATCGCCATTTCACTGATAAGTGATCCTAAAGTATGTGTTGATCACTTTTTAGCTACTCTAGCTGTGTGACAATTTTCCTGGACATGTAAATTTCTTGATACCTATTTACTACATTCATTTGCAAACTCTATGTAGATTGTTTACATGGATGAGCCTAGCACTGGACTTGATCCAGCTTCAACACATAATCTATGGAATGTTGTGAAGCGGGCCAAACAAGATTGTGCGATCAGCTTAACAAGTACTCCCTCTCTCTCTCTCGCACCTTTATTAGAAGTGCTTATGTTATTTACGTGGACTCCACTTGTGCAGATAGCCACAGACAGCGGATAATAAGTTGGATTGATGGCACAGGACAGCTATCTAACACATAATCTATGGAATGTTGTGAAGCGGGCCAAACAAGATTGTGCGATCAGCTTAACAAGTACTCCCTCTCTCTCTCTCGCACCTTTATTAGAAGTGCTTATGTTATTTACGTGGACTCCACTTGTGCAGATAGCCACAGACAGCGGATAATAAGTTGGATTGATGGCACAGGACAGCTATCAGCTGCATTTGACTTCACAACCAAGGGAGTTCTTCAGGTATCATCCATTTCCAATAGGTCTGAGATGTTTAACTCCCAGCTGACTGCTACACCCAAATATGCACACATAAAATCTCTCTCGTAAGTGGACATCTGCATTTGTTCTTGTTTTGACCATTAGATATGAGTTCTGGCCATTATAACCATTAGTATCCAGTAATTTATGCCAAGCTTCCAAACATTTTTGTTATGAACCTGTTTATTTCTATATAAGAAACTAAAATAGGAAACTATTACATCAAAATATCTTCTTGTCTAAGAACATGCTAGTGTTGATTCAACCATTTATTGATACATATTGCTGACTATTGATCTGTTTCTTTCAGGCCATGGCTCCCTGGTCTAACAACACAGCCAAAGCTAAAGCAATAGCACTAAGGATGAAGGCACTGCAAATGAAAAGAGGTAAAAAAACAATGTCGAAACCAGCTATTGAAGAGACTGATGCACCACCTAAATCTGCCTTCGCCAAACATGATCAATAGTATGAGATATCAGTGTTTTTTGGGTTCCATTTGTTGATCATGCCAACTGCTATGGGTTATTGAATTGATGTTTACTAAGTTTAACTCCATTATGGATGTATGTATAGCTGCAGTAACAGATTAATCAAATATTGGTATTTTTATGAATAAATTCCATATATGATGAATGCATTGGGTAATTTCCAGATTTACATAATTGTGGCACAATGAGAATACAAATATGTCATTTGAATTAGAAAGCAACAACAAAATGAAATCCAAATATGATGTTGGACATATCTAAGAACAACATAAACAAGAAAAAAATATGTTGTTACTTGTGCACTCAAACAACAGAAAATTGTCATCTGAAATAGAAAAACAAAGACAAAATGAAATCCAAATATGTTGTTGGACATATCTGAGAACAACAGAAACAAGAAACCATATGTTGTTACTTGCGCACTCAAACAACAGAAAATTGTCATCTGGAATAGAAAAGCAACGACAAAATGAAATCCAAATATGTTGTTGGACATATCTAAGAACAACAGATACAAGAGAAAATATGTTGTTACTTGCGCACTCAAACAACAGATAAATATTATTGTAGGCTACTAAAGACGATAAATAAATGTAATCTGAATTGAATGCTAATGACAGTTAACTCTTATTGGAATTTGAATAAAACAACACTAAACTGTTATTATAAGTCCCTTCAGACAACATATAGGATTTTATATCTTCTACTTTGGTGCATTCAAACAACAGAAATGACCATTTTTCTGTCTTTGGAATAAGCATTAGATCATAGAAATTACAAGGAACTGTTATCTGTTTTTAGATCACATCAAATTTATCTGTCGTCTGAATTCACTAATACACATCTAACTCATGTCTTGATTTCATCAGATAACAGAAGACCTAAAAACTTTCTGTCGTCTGAAAAGTAATCAGACGACAGAGGAAATCTGTCGTCTGAAAAGTAATCAGACGACAGAGGAAATCAATCGTCTGATACCCCCAAGAGACGACACCGTACTAGACAACAAATTTTTTTTTGATCGGACGACAGATCTCCTCTGTCTTCTGATTACTTTTCTGGCATAGTGCGCCGACGGCTCACCCAAGGTCAAAGCCGCAACTGGCATCGATCGCGGGGTTGTCGGCTGGAGTAAGGCCCCTACTACCCTCGTGCAGTTGATAGAGAGAGTGCCCGCCTCTCATCGTGGGCCGCAGAAGGAGAGGGCAGTGCCCTCAAATGAACCAGTTACCTCTGCAGGGCTGGAACAGCAGAAGAAATCGAGAACTGTCATCGCTGGTGCCACACGGGTGGTGCTGCAGAAGAAGCGGCGACAGAATGACACCTATGAGGAGGAAGGAGACGACGAGGGGACCATCGGGGCCCTCCAGCAGAAGAAGGTAAGGAAGGACGCTCCGCAGGTGACTGTGGCCGTTGCTGGGGAAGTGCCGTCGAGCGGGCTAGACTCGTTTGCCTCCTATGCCGAATTCATAACCGACTCCGAGCTGGAGTTTCTCTTCCACCTCTGTGAGCGGCTGGGAATTGGCTAATTGGATGGGACTGTTCGCCCAACCGCTGTTCAATAGTGGTCATTCAGTTCGGCGTTTGGGCATATGTCCGTCAGGCTGCACGAGATGTTCCTTGCTGCATCAAACCAGCCTTGGGTTGGGCATCAACTGAAGGAGAAGATCCAAGGTCTCCAGTGGGAGCTAAGGGAGGCCAAAGATAAGCTGGCAGATGTTGAGCGGCGCCTGACCAAGGCGGAATGTGACCCCTTGGATGCTCGCGGCAAGCTGAGTGTCGCCGTTGAGCAGGACCTCGAACGGAATGACCATGTATCTCAGCTAGAGCAAAACATAGCTCTGCTGAAGGATCAACTACTGGCAAAGGCTAAGAAAGTTGAAATCCTTCAGCGGGATTCTGCTGCCAAGGCTGCAGAGGTGAAGAGGTTGGAGGGTGAGCTTGCCCGGCTGGAAATTGAGAAGAGTCATATGGAGGTTACCGTCGTGGGGGTGTTCAAGCAATCTGCCGAGTACAAGCGGGCATTAATGGAGGCGGCGAAAGCTAGTGCTGCCGCCAACTTGGACATGTTGAACAAGAGGGGAGCCATTGACTGGGTGAAAGCGTCCTAATCTGCCTAGCCATCGGTTCAACGAGACCCTGTGAGTAGTGTGGTTCCTACTCAAGTTGAGGGTGCCCGCTCGGGTAGCAGAAAGAGTGGTGAACATCCGATAGATGACTCTCAGTGGACTCCACCTCTTACTCAATCCAAAATTTCCTGTGCTAACTTTATGGCCGCCCACACCCGAGCGGATGGTACAATGGTGACGCCGAGCCCTACTGCTAGTGGGTCTGATCAAACGAGCAGCCTGGCCGGGCAACAGCTTCAGCTGGAGGATGAGGATGTTACCGCTGCTCCTGAAACATGAAGACTGCTGCGCAACTTTTGTAATGTCGCTGAGGCTTGTTAGCTCCCCCTTTTTTTTTAGTGCCGCTAAGGCTTCTTTTGTAACCTTGACAATATTTTTGGTCGGCGAGTCCCGACCCTAGATATATATATATATATGAAGTATTTTTCTTGGAACCTTTTGCAAATGTGATTGCTGGTGAGAATACGATTGCTATGAATGTGTTTATACCGCTAGAGTTTTGACTTGAGCTTTTGTTAATCAACGAAACATTAAAGGAATTGAAATTGTTCCAAGTGCACAATGTAGCGGACGTGGTCTGCCGAATATTGTTGGCATTGCCAGTTAATTCTTGTGCTTGGACTTGGTGATAATGGTTTGATTAATTCCTTGCTTCATTGATAGCTGATAGATCAGCGTTTACAAAAATGGGGTTATACCCGTTGGGTAGCTTCCCTTAGCTAAAAAGTGAACAAAAATTTAGCTAAGTCAAGATGCTCTTAGGTAGCGGCATGACTATTTGTAATAGTACCGAAGGTGTTCGGTATTCCAAGGGTGGGTCGTCGTGACGCCATCCTTATCCATTAAGTAGAAGGTGCCACGGCTAACGACTTCCACAATTTTGTATGGTCCTTCCCAAGTTGGGCGGAGTGCCATTGGTGGCGGAATAACCTCCTTTATTACCCAGTCCCCCAGTTGGAGGTTTCGGGCTTTGATTCTAGCGTTGTAAAAACGTGATACCCGTTGCTTGTTTTGCAAGTTGTGCAAATAGGCCTTGTGGCGTTTCTCCTCGAGGAGGTCCTTGTCGAGGTTGACACGTTCGCCGTTGGTCTTGGAGCAGTAGCCCTCGATTCTAGCGGTAGGTTGGGTGACCTCAATCAGTAGGACGGGCTCAGTTCCGAACATCATACATAATGGTGTTTCACCTGTGGCGGAAGTTGGGGTAGTCCTGATGGCCCACAGAACTTCCGAGAGCTTTTCTGCCTATAAACCCTTGGCCTCGTCGAGCTTCTTTTTTAGCAGCTTCTTGATTATCTTGTTTGCTGCTTCAACTTGGCCGTTGGTTTGAGGGTGAGCAACAAATGCAAAACTCATCTTGGTGCCTAGGTTAGCGGTGAAAGAGATGAGTTCGTTGTTATTGAACTATGTGCCGTTGTCTGTGATGATTGTGTGGGGGACGCCATAACGGCAGTAGATGTTCTTGCAGAGGAAGTGAGATACCTTGGCAGTAGTTATTGTCATCAGCGGTTCCACTTTTATCCACTTACTGTTGTAGTCGATTACGACAATGATGTATTTGAATTGGCCTTTGGCGGTTGGGAATTTTCCAAGTAGGTCCAGGCCCCACGTGGAGTGGATCCATGGGCAAATGATGATTGACAGGGGTTTCGCCGGGTCATGGGGAAAGTCAGCATATTGTTGACATTTGTGGGAAGACCTGGAGACTTTCCTAGTGTCGTCGCCGAGTGTGGGCCAGAAGTAGCCTTGTCGCATTGTGCGATTGGCTAGAGATCTGGCGCCGGAGTGGTTTCCACATTCCCGGGCGTGTATCATTGCAAGAATGACCATTCCCTCCTCTGGGGTCTGACATCGGAGGTTTGGATGGGTGAACCCCTGGCGGTAAAGTTTGCCATTCTGGATATTATAGCGGGTTGCTCTCCGCTTGAGTTGCTTTGCTTCGACCTTGTCAGTTGGAAATGTTCCATTACACTTGTGCTCAATTATCTCATCCATCTAGCTTAGGTTTACCTCAATGTTGAAGATTTCCGCCAGAGTTTTGGTGATGTTTGGCTTGTCAAGGCATTCCACCCTTGTGTCCGCTGGACTTTGGTGTGACTGGGCGGTTGCTAATCTTGGCAGTGAGTCAGCCTTGACGTTTTTTCCCTGGGGATCTGTGTGATGGTGTGAGATTTGAATTTTTTGAGGAGTGTCTTGACATACCCCAGGTATGCCGCCAACTGCTGGCCCTTAGCCTGAAAGTTTTCGTTGACTTGGTTGACGACCAGCTGGGTGTGATTGAATATGTTGACACTGTCAACCCCTGAGTCGATGGCTTGGATTAAGCCAGCAATGAGCGCTTCATACTCCGCCATGTTGTTTGAGGCCTTGAAATTGAATTTTAATTCGTATTCCACGTTTAGTCCTCCTGGTCCAGTCAAGATGACTCCGGCGCTGCAAACCTTGGCCTCAAGCGGAGTCGTCCACGTGGAGGTTCCAGTTTGACTGCTGCTGGGGGGCTGGTTCCTCAGCGGTTATTATTCTGTGTTGGCCTCTTCTGCCTCTAGGTTGGGTTCATTCTGACGCTCGGTGAGCTCAGCGATGAAATCTGCCACTGCCTGGCCTTTCATGGCAGTCCTTGGCTTGTAGTCAATATCGAACTCGCTAAGCTCCATGGCCCACTTGCTGAGGCGGCTAGAGTGTTCAGGGTTTTGCATTACCTGGTTTAGAGGTTGGTTTGTTAAGACATGGATGGTGTGGACCTGGAAGTATTGGCGGAGGCGTTTAGCGGAGACTATGAGTGCGAGAGCGAGCTGCTCCAGGGGGTACATCTTGTCTCCGCCCCGTTCATGCTCCTACAGGCGTAGAATATTGGGAGCTCTTCCTAGCCCACTCGTCGTATAATGGTGCAGCTAACCGCTGATAGTGAAACCACCAAGTAGATGTATAATACCTCCTCCTGTACAGGGATGGAAAGAAGTGGGACTGCCGCTAAGTATTCCTTCAAACTTTGGAACGCCACCTCACAGTCTGGGATCCAGTCAGTTTCTTTCTTGTGGGTCCTCTTCAGAACTTTGAAAAATGGGAGGCACCTATCAGTGAGTCTGGAGATGAACCGAGAGAGAGCGGTTAGTTTGCCTCGGAGGCTCTGAAAGTGCACCTTCCATTCCGAAGCCTTCATATTGAGGATGGCTTGTATCTTGTCAGGATTGGCCTCTATGCCTCGTTCACTAACGATATAGCCCAGAAATTTACTAGCGGTGACGCCAAAGCAACATTTTTCTGGGTTGAGGCACATACTATAAGCCAACAGAATGGCGAATATGATTCTGAGGTTTGCCACGTGTCCGCTGGCTTTAATGCTTTTGACTAACATGTCGTCCACGTATACCTCTATGATTTTTCCCAGATGCTCAGCGAACATGGCATTCATCAACCACTGATAAGTTGCACCGGTGTTCTTCAAACTGAAGGGCATGACATTGTAAAAGTATAGGCCCTTGTTGGTGGTGAAAGTGGTGCATTCCTGGTCGCCGGGGTGCATCTTAATCTGATTATAGCCGGAGAAAGCGTCCATCATGCTGAGCAGCTCGTGTCCAGCGGTTGCATCAACCAGTTGATCAATGTGGGGTAACGGGAAGCTATCCTTAGGACATGCCTTGTTAAGACCTTTGAAGTCGACACACATCTACCACTTTCTGCTAGGCTTCTTAACCATGACCAGGTTGGAAATCCATTGGGGATAATGGACCTAGTGGATGAACTTAATGCCCTGCAACTTGGCGACCTCTTCCCCTATTGTACGATATCTCTCTTCATGGACAGTTCTACGCCGCTGCTTCACAGGATAGAAGGATGGTTTGATACTCAACTTGTGTGTGATGATCTTAGGAGAGATGCCCGGCATATCAGCGTAGGACCATGCAAAGACGACGACGTTGTCACTTAGAAACTGTGTGAGTTCTGCCGCTACCTCTGGGGCTAGCTGAGTGCTGATGTCCATAGCCAAAAAAAAAACGTTTTTCTTTTTGAATTTTTTTTTATAATTTTAATTTCTCCCTCAACATCATCATAGCAGTGTCATTTATTTCAGGGAAAAATCCTCAAATGATACCTAAACTATGATCCAATGCACATTTTAGTACCTAAACTTTCAAAACTACCCTCGTAGTACCTGAACTACTGCTCCATTTCTCCATATGGTACTTCCGTCTAATCTGCCGTTAACTTTGCCTATTAATTTTTTTTTTTGGGAGATGAATGTCATCCTATAAGAATGAGCCACGTAGGCAAAGTTAACGGCAGATTGGATGGAAGTACCATATGGAGAAACGGAGCAATAGTTCAGGTACCATCAAGGTAGTTTTGAAAGTTTAGGTGTCAAAATGTGCATTAGACCATAGTCCAGGTATCATATGAGGATTTTTCTCTTTATTTCAAGCTAGAACGGAACTTACAATGATTTCTAATGCTCGTACCCATATCAGTGGCCAAGCAAGTTAGGAAAGACCAGTAACATCGACTAGTACAATGAAACTCACTTATTCAGCAAGCTTACCACTATTATATATGTTTAGCATTCTAACACAAAATTAAAAGTAATAAGTTTTCCTTCACCAATGATAGTGGTGCTCCAAAAGCCTCTTCAATCCAGTGTTTTTACACAATATAGTAGGTAAGAAAAAAATAGAAAAACTAACTAACAAGGTTTTCCTTACTCTTAGAGCTAAGGCAAGAAACTCTAGAAAGATACGTCAGTCGGAGAGGAACATCAACTATCATTTGCTTGGGCTTTGGATATATCTTGTTCTATGCTCCAAGGGCCCTGTCTCTCTTCTTTTTTGCTACAACAGCTTCTTTCTCTACTGGCTTCATTACACCATCTGGTCCTTCAACGAGACCAATGGACTGCAATAAACTTTGAAGTGAATTATGATTGTTTAAGCTTCTTTATTAGCTCCATCAATGTACTATAGTTGAACTCTAGCTTTACTGTGGATTTCACTTTTTTGGGAGATGCAATAAGAACTGCATCTCTGTGCTGTTTACACATAAGGGGGCTCCTCCGTTGGTACCAAAGCTAGAGCTCCTTCAAGTCAAGCCTCAAATTGCCAAACCATCATAGATGTTTGTCCTTCCTAAGGAGTCGAACTTGATACAGATTGGAGAAACATGGAGTCTGATATGCTCCTAGCTACTTCAGTAGGAAACTTGAAAGTAGCATTCTTAACTTCGACTCAATTGGATCCAAACTCAAAACACATAATAGAAGGTGGAGGGGCTGCAACTTGCTTGGCTTCATTCTTATGTCCACATAGCTTGGAGGGATGGAAAATCATCCCAATCCTTGCATTGACTTGTCAGATTCTCATACACAAATTTAATGTTTTCTTCAATTCTTGGTAGCAGCTTCATCACATGTTCAAGTATAATTGGTTTGGCAATATCATGCATAACCCCAAATTGTATGACACCCTTATTGACAATCTTATTATCCAATTCACAGAGGAAATGAACGCAATAGCGACGAAGCAAGGAATTCTCCGCCTACCTGGAGCAGACAAGGTACACAAAGTGTGCAACTTGGGACAAAGCCCGTACACTCCTACCAGAGTATGGTAGGGACTTATTGAAATTAAATAGTAAACTATAACTAAACAACCAAAGTAACAATGAATTGAAAACAAAACAGCCCAAACTGGGGCCAATGTCTGAAACCCAGCCCAAGACCCATCCAAGTAGGGTAAGGAGATTATACCTAATCCGTAGCCGCTTTGGCCCCCTCGAACCACCACCTACAATGGACCATTCAGGCTGGCAGCCTCCCACAGCCATCTGACCATTGCCGTCAGATCTTTGTCATCGACTCCCCATTGGATACACCATTTTCAACGAATAAACGCATATCTACTTGCACCCTGCCAATTGCATCCTTATCCCTTCGGCAACCAACCTGTATTTGATTGTGCTTCCTATCCCAACTCCAAGGTAGGGATCTGATCTTCCCTCCACCAACTCTCTGCCATTGCAAACCCTCCAAACTAGATGCGTTCTCCCCTTCTTCCAATCTCATCATGGATTTCAGACCATCATCCACACTAACAACCAAGGAAGACTTCTTCATTATCATGTCTGACAACTACATCACAAGGACGAGCCGCCAGACAGAGGGGGAACATAGGCTAGTAGCGTAAAGACAAGGGTTGAGGGTTCCCCTTGAGCGGCCTAAACTTAAAATTCGTAATTGCATTCGGCTGTCCATTTTACACGGCTAAATTGACTTACGGATGCGGGTCCACTGCATGTGATTACCAGGTGATCTGCTATAAAAGGTTTAACAATGCAATTTCAAAATTTTGAAATCAAACATTAATTGTTTCTTCTTCTAGGCATTGCAAACACTGTTCCTTGGCAGCAAGGCTGCTAAGGACCTTGAAACGGTTCCAAGCTGGGGTTTTTGCGATGATTAAGTTGTAAATTTATGTTCTTTGAAGAGAAATAGTCGGATTTGATTATGGGTTTCAGTTAAAGTTTGATTATGTGCCCCAATAATGTGGAGATATTGATAATATGCGATGTGCGGTTAGTTGACGATGTGCGATGAGTTGAAGTTTGATTCTGTGTGAGCCCCTGAAAATTTTAGTTAATTTCCAAAAGTAATTTTTCGCCAATAAGATTTTCGCTAGGTGATTTAAGTGAAGAAATCGATTTTGGAAATTATTTTGGTATCGAGATCATAAGTTAGGCCTTATAATTTAAGTGTGAGCCAGAGCCCTTTTGTTTTGGGCCTAGAAGGTTACAAAAGTCTAGTGAGGCGACCATTCGTTGAAGTTTCAAAGACGATAAATTGAGTTGTAACGAAGTTTTGGATTTTTAATTTTTACGAAATCGAGTTTTGGGCCTAGGACGAAGTCGAGAAGTAATTTAGAAAGTTTTCGATGAAAAATGAGTAAAAGAAAAGTTACAAGCCCAAAACCTAAAGCAATTAGCTAGTTGAGTTTCAAAATTCGTCGCAAGGGCAAAATGGGTGTTTCACAAACATGGGTATAAATAGAAAACTTAGAAGCCCTAGTCTCATTTCTCTTCCTCTCTCCCTCTTGGCCGCATCCTCACTCTTTCTCTCTCTCATCCTCCCACTGCCAACACCGGAAAACACCATCTCCGGCCACCACCTCGCAAAACCGCCACCACCCATAAACATAGCACCAAAATGCGACCTAAACCCAAGAGAAATCGAAGCCATGCATCGACCCGGCATCTCTCTTCCGCTATCCTTCTCATTGCCACCACCGGAGACTCCATCTCCGGCCACCATGTCCCCACACCGTCTTCACCAATCGACGCAGCATCCAAAACCAAACCAAGCCCGAGCCTTACCGTCGAAATACATCGCCGGTAGCCTCTGCACACGACCACCCAAGGCTGCAACGCCACTGCTGCTAGACCGTCGCCGGTTCCCAGGCATCCCTTCACTACATTGCTGCCTCAAGTGAGCTCAGAAAGCGCCAAACATCAAGCCCCCAACATCCCATCACCAGAAGACGTCGAACGCACATCGCCGGAAATCGAGCTCTACATGCCTTCGTTCTCTAATCTCCAATCTAAATCAAGCTGGACTACCTCCCTAGATGTGATAAGCACCTCACTACCCACCTGTTCCCGAGACGTCGACTTCCGATTCCTACTAGGGCCACAGTACACGCTACACGCGCCGCCGCTGGCGCGTCAACCACAGTAGCTCCGCCGCTCACGGTCGCTGAATCGTCTCTGTTAGGTAATTTAAGTCATCTTATTCTCAGTTGAATCCCCCAATTCGATTCAGACTGATTCTGTTCTTAACCAGATGAGGAAGAACTTATGAGGGCCATGAGGTGCAGTAGGTCATTGAGTTCATGACCTTGGCAAGAATCGGGATAGGGTAAGAATCCCATCCATTTAGATTATGAATTCAAGTTGGTTATTGTGATTGACTAATTAAAATTGTTGTTCTGTGGTGGGGATGAAGAGCGAAGTTTTGGATGAAGGACCTTAGTCTGAGGCCACCACTGCGTCGAAGAGTTCTGTAAGGGACATGGTAAGGGTCTTGGGTATCTTGAACATATATTGTCGTGATCTGATTGTATATGTTGAAGTTGTGGTTTCATTGAATACACGAAATGAACTTTGGTTTGCAATACTGAAATGATTAGGGTTTTTGAGAGTTGTTAGTCTCGTTGGGAAGTTGACGTAGTAATGAATTGAGTATGAAATGGCTTGTGTATTGAGAAGCTTGGCTTTATTAATTAAAGTGGTGAATCTGTTATCTGGATATATCATATTGCAAGGTGGACAAAGGATGATTGATTTGGTTTAGTTATGTAGAGAAGTTGATAATTGAAATAAGTCAAAATCTCGATTAACGTACTCAAAAGCTATGATATCCAGAAAAAAAATTAAGAAACTAAATTGTTCTGAAATGACAACCACTATTAGTTTGTTTAAGTTTTAAAGACTAAGTAAGAATGTCAACTTGGTTGACCTGAATTACATTAAGGAAAGAAGTACGATCACCATATCCCGAATGAGCTTATTATGTTTAGTGGAATGATCGGGAATGGAAATTGTCATTTGTTTTCTTAAAGTAAAAAGGGTAAAGAAATAAAGGCCAAAGTGCTAAGCATGATCACCATATCCCAAATGGTTCAAATGCAATATCATTTGGATTATTTGGGAATGGATAGTAGATTTTTATGTTAAATGTTAATTCAATGGACTTTAAGGAAATTAAGTGAATGCCTTAGGTGCTCGATTGATTAAGTTAATGACGTCAAGTTACTTAAAGGTTTACTTTTATTATAAAGGACTCGAGCATGTGCACGTGAAATTGGAAGAAGTATCGAAAGTTCGAAACGCAGCTAATTGCGTACGAGCACTCCAATTCCAAGTAGATGAGCTGTCCCTTCCTTGTTAGAGGCTTTTCAGTATATGTAGGATGCTATACTAAGATAGTATGTTTCCTGCAAGAACATTTTTTGTTGTTCATTAGTCGATGCCTCGTGATACATGTGTTTTCAGAACTAATAATTGCTAATTGCGAAAACCGAGGCTAGACTTGCATGTTGAGATACTGTACCCTTGTATGTTTATACTTGTGACCTGAAAGTGAATAGGACCTAGATGCTTAGATTCCTATGGATCCTAGGGTGTCGATAACCGTGAACCTCCGGAGGTGGCCGTGCTGCTATGTTTGTCGAGGAAAGGTAAGTACAGACAGTGAACCAGTCATAGGAGACTCAAGGCCAGGAAATGGACATTTTCGCTATTTGTAGTTTCAAGGACTACAGAATAGTTGGCCGGTTCTCGAAAGATGACGAATCAGGTCGGTCACCGATTTGTTTGAGTTTAGCCGGCAGGTAAATATCTCGGAGCTCCAAATTGTGTGAAGCATACTGCATATTCTTTATAAAAGAAATAAATGTTTGTGGTTGCCTATTTTTAAAGTATTTTTGATAAACGTGCACAATATTATGTAGTAAATATTTTCATGTATATTATTATTTTCAAACCTAGCATGGTTGGGTCGGCCCCTACTGGGCCTAAAAGAAATAAATGTTTGTGGTTGCCTATTTTTAAAATATTTTCGATAAACGTGCACAATATTATGTAGTAAATATTTTCATGTATATTATTATTTTCAAACCTAGCATGGTTGGGTCGGCCCCTACTGGGCCTGCGAGGACGAAAGCTCACCCCTACAACAGTGTGCAGGTTTTGAGCATGTGGTCGGGAAGCGTATAGGAGAGGCACATGGCCTGGCATGGCGCATTCCTCTTTGTCTTTACTAAAGTACGGTTTTGGGTCCATTATCGGATTTTGAAGTAACTTATTTATTTACCTTCTTACTAATTTATTTATTTATTTCCTACTCGCTTACAAAAATTCCGGGAGACCCGTAGCCCTGGGGCGCGTCTCCCATGCTTGTAGTTACTTAGTGATTTGTTTTATTTTCCAAATTGGGCTCCGATTCCAAGCTCAAAAACTCTTAGCCCATTTCAAATTCCGCTTTTGAAAATATGTCGTTTGGTTGCTAGAATGTTTTGTCCAAGAAAGTGTTTTGTAAACCAACAGTTTGTACCCAAAAGGCCTTGTGGTTTCGGGTTGATGAGTTATCGGGATGTTATTTGTGACATGTCGGTTTCTCATTGGCTCGGGGTCGCGGCGCTGTTGGACCCCCCTCTCGGGTCACCACAGTAAAGTGGTATCAGAGCTCTAGGTTCCGAAATACTTTTGAAATCGTTTTTACAAAAACTAGCAACCCTTCTCATATTTCTCAAGTGTCGAATTCGGTTGAGCAAAACACTCGGTTTTCTTGGGCATTTAAAAATATGTTGGCATTTTGACCTCTTTCTTTTATTTTAGTCTTTTCGGATGATACATTTTTACCTCATTTCAGTTGCAAATATTTTTCCTTGAGGCTATTTTCGAGTTGCTCAAAGAATTACCATTGGATTTGAAAAGTATAGATACCTTTGAGATTCCTTGGAAAATTATTTAGTTTGTCTTTTGTGGTGCTTTAAAGTTTGGTTTAAATTTTAAATTGCCAATGCCGTTATGATGCCACTCGACCAGAAACGTTCCAAAGGTAGTAAGTATGAAAATTGGATAAAGTGTTGGGTAAATTATTAGGGGATTGAGCATTAAGGAGTTAACGAGGTTATATTGGGCGAGTTCATACACGGAAAAGTAGGTTCGAAATGAAGTTGAAAGGAATATTTGTGTACCCCATGCTAGTGTTATACAGCAAATTGTATTGATGAATTAAAGTTGTTGTACTACATATATTGATGCACGTATTGAAAAAAAATATATATATAAATATATATATATATATATATAGAGTGTTGGGCGGATCAAAGTGAAAATTTGGGGTAAAAAGTGAGATAATGACCTCTATGTAGTCATTTGGATAGGTGGTGTTCATATTTTCACACGATTTCCTCTTCTTCCTTCCGAGCGATGGCCCGACTGCAGCGGTTCCCCATCGATGCTCTACTGAAAGAATGTGCGAATTTCGAGTAAGGTAGACATCTCTCAAGTTTTCCCCAAGTATTGGGCTAACAGGGAAACTTGTAAAGGCAACACAAACATGAAATTAAGTATTGCTTGAGCTTGACATCTCCCCAATCTTGTTGTTAAATTGTGGAACGATATGAAGCCTTGTTGCTTTGGGAGAATCAATTGTGCATCGTTGTGTTGACAAGATTACTTTGTTGAGAAACACACGAAATTGAGAAATGACTAGTAGAGTCACATAAACTATTCTTGGGTTGCCTTTGGGCAGAGAGTTGAGATATTATGCTCCCTAATCAAAGAAATTATTGGGAGGATAAATGATTGTGGAACCAGCAACGTACTTGGAAATGTTAGTATGCTTCGAGATTACAAGACCACGCCTTTGTACTGGTCTTAGTAGGATCACTATCAACGTTTCTAAGAGTGGTCAAGAAGGGATCTTTAAAACATATAACTTTAGCAGCCAGTTTTCTTTACTTAAAGGAATCTTTGATTGCTTTGAAGTAAAAAAATGCTAAGAATTTCGGAACGTGGACAAGTGGTACCACACTCTTGAAAGACAACTTTGATTACATGGTTACAATGAAGTTGAAATGGTGACGTTAAGGAGCAATTGAAAATTTGAAAGTTGATTTAGGTTCTTTAGAAGTTTTACAACCTAGACTTTGAAAACAAACTCAAAACTATCTTCAAAGCTGTTTCAGCAAAATACATTTGAAATTATTCCCTTACCTACCAAAAAGTTCTTGCCAACAAATCTTGTTCGAAAAGTAGGAAAGTTGAAAATTTCCCTAATCTGTTTTCAAGCAAAATTGAAATTTCGAGAATTTTACTATTTTGTCTCCGCAACTACTTGAAATTTAGTTTTATCCGACCTCTATACTTTTAAATTTATGAGATTTTATGACGTTCTCAGTCAGTATCTCTAGATTGGATCTAGGGATCTTGATTTGGTTGAAATTGTTTATCCAAAAAAAAAAAAATTCCAGTCGTGAACCCATTCAAAATTATTTTCCAACTTTTTGGAAACTGTGAAATGTTAAACTCATTGTGGTTTTCTTTTCTCTTTGGTTATTCTTTTTATGTAAAACTGGTGGTTGGAAGAATGTTTGTTCACCTACGAATTTACTCAGGACACTCATTCTGAAAGTAAAAGAGTTACTTTAGAAGAGAATATTTAGAAATTACTTTTTCTTGTTGTCAAATGAGGACACAAGGAAATAAAGTGCTTATAACCGATTCAACTGTTTTGGCTTAACCAAAAGTTGAAGGAGCGCTTATGATTTAATTTCTGAGTTTTGACATCAAACGAGTTCGTAAGGGTAAAAATGATAGTTCAAGGTTGGGACCATGAATGGAAATGCTACGAACTTTGCAAATTCTGAGGAGTCCACCTCGATTGGTGATCCTCGATTTTCGTTGAGCATTATCGAAAGGTATTGTTGCAACTTGACGCTTTGAGCATTGGACAGTCTGTTCGGTCAATACCAAGCGACCTATTGAGTGGTGTCTCATAATGTGTAGTAGATACCTAGATGTCGCGATTTTACAATGTGACATCAAGTCTACTGAATTGTGTGCTTGGTTTCGACGTCATATGGGCAAGCTGTCACAATTGTTTGTTCAAGGAGTAAGCAGTATCTGCTAGGGCTACAAATAAGGGTGCATGAGATTAGACAACCAATATCATTAACTACGAGGCTGACGTCAGCGATGACATTGTTGACGTGTCATTCATGGTGACGTTCTACGAAAGTTGTTTCCGTAGACATGCAAAGAAAGCTTGGTTTTCTTTCTTGGTTTATACTCATATTTAAGGTTCAAATTCCCGAGTAATTTTCTACTCTCATTGAATGGTAATTTGGTGTAGACGTCAATTTTGTTTTCGGTGATTTTGAAAAGTAAGCTATTATATCACGGTTGCAACGGAGTTGCTATTTAGCTAGTTATTTATCGAAAAGAATCATGATTCATGGAGAGAAGTGTATCCTATGAAAAGTATAATAGGAACACTTGGTGAAGTGGAAAGAATAGCCCTGAAATTTGGATATGTGGCTAATGGAAGCACAAAATTGTGGAAGTTTTACGAATGTCATCATGTTCCGTAACTTGATGCGTGATGGGGCATTCCAGGCAAATTGTTTACAAGTAACGCTTGAGAAATTCTTACTCTAATGTGTTGGTCATCTACTTGTGGAAACGAGGTTGATAAGTGGACTTACCACTACTTTGTAGTATGCTGTTATTGAGATTTGTGGGTGACTAAGTGTTAGTCCCCAATTTGTTTTAAGGCTCTTTGAATTTTTCAGAAATGCTGAAGCAATAATGCCATTGCCTATGGTATTGAGCTAAGAGGAGTTGGATGAGATAATGAAATCAAATGTATGCCTATACACACACAATGTGATTAAGGTAAATTGCAATTTGCGAAAAAAAATGGTTATAGAGTTTGATGAGGTCATCCCCATAAGTGAAGTATGATGACCCATGTGAAAGGTAAAGGTTCGAAAAGTATCATGGGAAAATGAGACTATGTCTTCTGCACACTCGAATCCGAAGTGAAAAGAAGCAACCTCTGTCATTCATGCATTGGGCAAATTTCGGGGATGAAATTTATTTTAAGGGGGGTAGAGTGTGAGCCCTTGAAAAATTTTAATTAATTTCCGAAAGTAATTTTTCGCCAATAAGATTTTCGCCAGGTGATTTAAGTGAAGAAATCGATTTTGGAAATTATTTTGGTATCGAGATCGTAAGTTGAGCCTTATAATTTAAGTGTGGGCCAGAGCCCTTTTGTTTTGGGCCTAGAAGGTTACAAAAGTCTAGTGAGGCGACCATTCGTTGAAGTTTCAAAGACGATAAATTGAGTTGTAACGAAGTTTTGGATTTTTAATTTTTACGAAATCGAGTTTTGGACCTAGGACGAAGTCGAGAAGTAATTTAGAAAGTTTTCGATGAAAAATGAGTAAAAGAAAAGTTACGAGCCCAAAACCGAAAGCAATTTGCTAGTTGAGTTTCAAAATTCGTCGCAAGGGCAAAATGGGTGTTTCACAAACATGGGAATAAATAGAAAACTTGGAAGCCCTAGTCTCATTTCTCTTCCTCTCTCCCTCTAGGCCGCATCCTCACTCTCTCTCTCCCGACCTCTCTCTCTCTCTCGTCCTCCCACTGCCAACGCTGGAAAACACCATCTCCGGCCACCACCTCACAAAACCGCCACCACCCATAAACATAGCACCAAAATGCGACCTAAACCCAAGAGAAATCGAAGCCATGCATCGACCCAGCCTCTCTCTTCCGCTATCCTTCTCTCTGCCACCACTTGAGACTCCATCTCCGGCCACCATCTCCCCACACCGTCTTCACCAATCGACGCAGCATCTAAAACCAACCCAAGCCAGCATCTAAAACCAACCCAAGCCCGAGCCTTACCGTCGAAATACATCACCAGCAGCCTCTGCGCACGACCACCCAAGGCTGCAACGCCACTGCTCCTCGACCCTCGACGGTTACCAGCCATCCCTTCACTACACTGCCGCCTCAAGTGAGCTCAGACAACGCCGAACATCAAGCCCCCAACATCCCATCACCAGAAGACTGCGAATGCACATCGCCGGAAATCGATCTCTGCATGCCTTCGTTCTCCGACCTCCAGTCCAAATCGAGCTGGACTACCTCCCTAGATGTGATCAGCACCTCATTACCCACCTGTTCCCGAGATGCCGACTTCTGATTCCGACTAGGGCCACCGTACGCTCTACACGAGTCGCCGCTAGCGCGTCAACCACCTTAGCTCCGCCGCTCATGGTCTGGCGAACGACTTTAAGTGGACTCCACCTGTAGGCACTGGCGGTTGGCTTGACGTACTGCCAGACTGAGATGCTTTGACCAGTCAACGACGCCTTTCTTATTCAACAGGTCCAAGTTAGCAGCGGCACCAGCCTTCACCGCCTCCATTATGGCTTTCTTATACGCCAGAGACTGCTTGAATGACTCCACGGCGGTGGTCTCTGCGCGACTCCTCTTAGCTTCCAGCCAGGCAACCTCGCCCTCCAACCTTTTCAGCTCCGCAGACTGGGCGGCAGTTTGTCACTGAAGGATATCAGCCCGCTTAACCTTGGCAGCCAGCTGCTCCTGCATAGCGCTATGTTTTGCTCCAGCTGCGATACGTGGTCGTTCCGCTCAAGGTCCAGCTCAATGGCGACGTTCAACTTGTCATGGGCATCCAACGCATCGCACTCTGCCTTAGTTAGGCGCCGCTCGGTTCTGCCAGCTCGTCTTGCTTCTCCACTAACTCCGTCCGGAGACCCTCAATCTAGGCCCTTAGCTGCCGTTCAACTTGAGGTTGCTTCGACGCCGCTAGGAACAGCTCATATAGCCCAACGGACAGATGGCTAAAGGCTGAATTAAAGGGCAACTACTGGACGGTCGTCGAGCGAACGATCCCATCCAACTCGCCAAACCCTAGCCGCTCACAAAGGTGGAAAATGAACTCCCGCTCAAGATCAGTCAGGAACTCTGCATAGGCGGCGAATGAGTCCAACCCCACTTAGCCCCTCCCCGGCGGCAGCAGCGGTCACTGGTCACTGAGTCGGCCTAGCCTTCTTTTGTCTTTGCTGACGCGCCCCGATCGGCACAGCGTCCACGTCCTCTTTACCTTCCTTGATGTCACTCTGACGCCTCTTCAAAAGACCGCCACCTTGGGAGGCACCTTCGACAGCGGGCCTCGGCGACTCTTGAGGCTCCAGCCCTGTAATGGTAACGGGCTCTTTCCTAGGCACCTTTGGCTCCTTCTGGGGCCCTCGCTGCTGGGCGGCAACCCTCACTTTGGTCGTAGCAAGAGCAGCAGTGACGTGGCTCCCGCCAGCAACCCCTTGCTCGACGGCACCCCCGATCCCGCCCCATGGTCTGGCCAGCGAGAGGGAGGTGTGAATGGTGGGGCATTGCCATCACTACCGGGACCTCTGACTGGCTCACCGCTAGTGTTTGCGGATCAATAGTGGTCTGCTGAGCGGCCAGCCTAGCGGCGTATAAGCCCTCTAGGAAATTCTGCAGCTCCGCACAATCCATTGTTCCATGGAGGCGGAATATCCTCTTCAGATGTTTTACCACCGACTCAGTCATCGAACCGCCCGCCTCGTCCACTAGTACACCATCCGGAAGGACCTAGGCAGACTCTATTTCTTCACCTACATCTTCCCCACCAGCGGAATCGCTAGCCACGCTATTGCTAGGTAGCCTTTCCTCACGTCGTTTGCGGGCGGCAGTTTCCTCTCTTGCCCTAGAACTCTCTAAACGCCCAACACGACCCATTGCTACTTCCCAGGGTATAGTCTGTAGCAGCTCGATGTCTAGCAGCTAGGACAGTGAGCTTCCTGCCGGGGTAGATGGACGCAACGAGTCAATAAATATCTTATCTACCACGCTGAGCGACATGTAAGACCCGGAATCCTCACTGCTCGAGATCTCTACGACGCTAGCGATCATAAACCCTAAAACCTAGGTCAGTTAGTTCCAAAATGATCTAAACTAACCCTATGTCAGTTTTCATCCAAGAACACCAAGAACATTTACCTAGAAACAACCAAAACAAGAATACATGTATATATGCATCCAAAACTCATATTCAACCATCTAGAAAATCCATATACCTCAACTACCTGCCCAGCAGCTAAACCCATCCCCAAAAATCATTCTAGACCCTCAGCTACACCGGGGAATGACAAAAATCACTTCAAAATAGCAAAACCAGAAACTAACAGAAATAATCAAACAAGCAGGGACAAGGCTCAGATTATCGACCTGAAATTTAAGAACCCTTGTGCTCTTGGGGGATGCTTGTTTTCACTTTGATGAATCTCCCTTGTCCAATGGCAACACTCACTCAACTTGCCGAACCTTCTCCTCAACTCTAAAAACAAAGCTTGAAGACGACGATATTAGTTCAAAGTACAGAAATTGTTAAACCCTGTTAAGTTTCCCCCTCTTTTATGTCAACATCAAAAAAATCTAAGTCGTCCGCTAAAAAACGACATCACACTACAGCCATACACGTGCCCCACAATCTCACTTACTCTCTGGATTAACCGAGGCATCGCCTCGATTACAAAATCAATAATTACTTGCATTAATGGCGAAGATACGGGTATGCTGAAGAGACGTTATCCCACACGCTAACCCATTGCATGACGGCCACATGTCGGGCGCTGTCAGGTGAAACGTCTATCCGAAGTAACCGTCAAAGGCCAAGCATACCAATCGTCGAGACAGCCTTCGCTAAGCACAACACCGCTAACGGAACTTCTCACTTTTCATCTTGCAAGCTAGACAGTCTCTCCTAAGCTCAACACCGCTAGCGGAACTTTTCACTTTTCATCTTGCAAGCAAGACAGCCTCCGCTAAGCGCAACACTGCATAGCGGAACTTATCACTTTTCACCTTGCAAGCGAGTCTCCACTAGGCACAACATCGCTAGCAGATTCCAATCTCTCCCGCATAAGGCCCCCCGAGACACTTCTCACCGCTTACTCTCAGCGGAGAAATTTCCGCCAACGGCAGTTCCGAGGCAACGCCTCAAAACAGACAACAACAGTCACGAGGCGTTGCAGTCAAGCTATGCTCCTCCGGGACAAGGGGACTCGTCAACAGTCTTCGACTGCCCTGATCAGGTATGTTGACCCCCGCTATTCGGGTCTCAAAGATTGGGCTTGCTACCCAACACCCACTGCCTAGAGCAGATCCCCCTCATCAAACAATATGCCGCTCAAATGGAGGGCTATCTTAGCCGGGGAGTGGGGGACTCCCTGGGGGGCCTAGCAGGGGCCCACTCGAAAGGGTATCAAGCGTTTGCTCAGTACAAAACTATGGTTGGCAACTCACTTACTCTAATTATGCTATTGCAAGTCTAGCAGAAATAACGCTTCGAACCTCTAGGCAACTGTCCAACCAAGATTTCCCTCCTTGGCTGGAGACTTAGGGGACTTGTACTTACATAGGCATTTTCCAAGCATAATTAGCTATAATGAGCTACGCTCATGGTACCGCCAGCGGTACCAATAACCACCAAGGGTGTGATCTATGGAAACACAATAATACAAGCTATCAGCAGAGCCTCGGCACACCCCCACATCACCGCTCACGCGCCGCCACTCGCCCCGCCAAGATCACTTAGCTGAACCATCAGAAGATGGGAACTAAAGCATATCAGTTCCACATCAAAAACAAAGAAAAGGTCAGCCTCTTCTTTACCTATAAAAGGTCCACTCTTCTATCCTCATTAATTACGCATTTACTACTTACCTATTGTTAATCTGTCAACACAAATACATTGACTAACTTAGGCATAGGAGAAGAGAAGATCGCCCAACGCGGTCTCTGTTTGAAGCCCTTTGTATTTTACTTGACAGATAGCGGAAGCTCTGAGAAGATCACAAGTAGCGATCCGCCCACCGGACTAGCGTTAACCGAGATTTGGGGTACTGCTTAATCTTAGACATTAACAGTAAGAGAGGTATTGTGAAACAGAAAACATGTTGTCTCTCAATCTTGACTAGTACAGCTGCTAATTATGATCAAACTGAGCCTACAAATTATAAATCAACTATACACATTCCAGTTTGGCATCAAGCCATGCAAGAAGAATATGATGCTCTCATGCATCAAAACACTTGGACCTTGGTGCCCCTTTCACCTGATAAGAATCTTTGTTTCTTGCAAATGGATTTTTAAAATCAAAAGAATTGCATATGGAACTGTGGCAAGGCATAAGGCAAGACTGGTTGCAAGAGGGTTTAGCCAAGAATATGGGGTTGATTATGAAGAAACATCCTCTCCAGTTGTGAGACACACTACTGTTCGACTTATTCTTGGTCTAGCTTCATATTATGGTTGGAAATTACATCAAATGGATGTCAAGAATGCCTTTTTGCATGGTGAATTACATGAGGAGGTCTATATGCAACATCCTGGAGGATTTGAACATCCTACTTATCCACTCATGTCTGCAAGCTGAACAAATCTTTATATGGTTTAAAGCAAGCTCCTAGGGCTTGGAATGACAAGTTCGTAGCCTTTCTTCCTACTCTTGGCTTCATATCTTCTTACGCAGACCCTTCTCTATTTGTCAAGGTTACTGGTTCATCTAAAGTCTATCTGCTTCTTTATGTGGATGACATCATTATCATTGGTAATAGTGAACCTCTTATTGCCAAGATCAAGACACAATTGCAAACTGAGTTTGAAATGAAGGATTTGGGGGATCTACATTATTTCTTGGGTCTGGAAATCAAGTATGTCAAAAATGGTTTATTTGTTTCTCTGTATAAATATGCCAAGGACCTGTTACACAAAGCAGGCCTAGATGACTGCCATACTCACCTCACTCCTTGTCAATCTGGTGTTAAACTTCTTAAGGATGTTGGTACTCCTTTGTCTTTTCATGATATTGCTCATTTCAGAAGTTTGGTAGGCTGTCTGCAATATCTTACATTCACTAGACCGGATATTGCTTATAGTGTTAATAGCATTTGTCAATTTTTACAAGCACCAACTGAGGATCATCTTCATGCAGCCAAGCGTGTTCTTGGATATGTTAAGGGCATTTTGCATCATGGCATTGTCTTCAGGAGGGGTACTAGTCCCTAGCTTCCATTGAAACTTCAAGCATATGGTGATGTTGACCATCTTGTGAGTCTTCAAGCCTATAGTGATGCAGACTGGGCTGGAGATCCTAATGATCGTAAATCTACCACAGGGTTTGTTATTTTACTTAATCAATCCCCTATTTCTTGGTGCAGTAAAAAGCAAGCTGCTGTCTCAAGATCATCAACTGAGGCAGAATATCAAAGTATGGCTAACACTACTTCTGAGCTTCAATGGCTTATACACTTGCTTAAATATCTACATATTGAGCTGGAGGCCACACCTATTCTTCATTGTGATAATATATCAGCATTGGCATTAGCTACTAACCTTGTTCATCATTCCAAATTGAAGCATATCGAAGTGGATATCCATTTTACCAAGGACAAAGTAAAGGCAGGGACTATCAGATTACAGTTTGTCGCCTCAAAGAAACAACTTGCTGATTTTTTTACTAAAGGGCTATGCTTTCCTTAACACTCTTATCTCTACTGTAGCTTGATGTTGGTCCCCTCACATCAAGTTGAGGAGGGGTGTTAAAATACTTGTAAATTAGTTAGTTACTATTAAATCGTTAATTAGCAGCTAATTAGTGTTAAGGTTAATTAGAAGTTAATTAGTCACACAAACGTATTAGTGCATGGTTAGTTAGTTACATATAAGCCTCCAGATATAGGACACATGGAACAAATCTGCTCACTCTTAGTAGAGTATATAAGCTGTACATGTACCTACCTTTCTCAATTTTGATCAATACAGAATCGTATACATTTTTGCTTCCTCACATTTTCTCTCTAAACTTTCAGTGGTGAACTAGGACCTCGAGGGTATGTACCCGGTAGGCACCGGTCTCTCCATATGTCAATATGCTCTCCATTACCTACTTGCCATCGTAGCCCTTGTGCAAGCACTGCTCGACCTTCCCGTATATTTCGCCAAGGGAATGATCGTTGCTCAACCAACTCTGCACTTAGGAAATCACTATTTGGGAAATAAAGAGCTTTATATATCCTTGCAATCAGAGAGCTAGGGTTCCGAACTAATCTCCAACCCTACTTTGCTAGCATACCCATGTTGAACTAATGCAAATTTTTGATACACATGCCACCCTCTTTCTTAGGCACACACAACCTATCCCAAGACCTCCAGTGTATCTTTTGTTTCTCCTCAAGCCCTACACACAATTGTTGTAGATCCTCACACAAACCAATAGGTAACTTGTAGCAGTTCATTACATAGTTTGGGATTGTTTGGGCCACTACTTTGATCATAATTTCTTTGCCAGCTCCACTTAATAATTTTGCTCTCCAACTGACCAGCTTGTTTGTCAACTTCTCCTTCAAATAACTAAAAGCTGTTGTTTTTGTTAGTCCTAAATATCTTTCATGTTTATCAACTCTTTGAACTCCTAGCAAGTCTGCCAAATGATATTGCTTGTCTAAGTCAACATTCTTGCTGAAAGCTACCTCACTTTTCTGCAATTATTTCTTTGGCCTGAGGCAATCTCATAAGTATATAAAATATTTTGAAACTGTTGACATTCCTCCTCAGTGGCTGTCCCAAATAGAAAGTTATCATCTCCAAAGAGAAGATGATGAATTTCCGGTGCCCCTAGTGCAAGAGTGATGCCCTGAATCCACTTTTCTTGAAACTGCCCAATTAGAGATGAGAGGCCTTCTGCACACAAGATGAAAAAATATGGTGATAATGGATCATCCTGCCTAATGCCTCTGGATGGTTTTACATAACCTCGAACTTCTCCATTCACTAAGAAAGAATAACTGACAGTCTAAATACTTGTTATAATCAAATCCACCCAAATTGAGTTAAACCCTATCTTCAAAAGCATGGCCGATAAGAAAGGCGATTCTAGTCTATCATATGCTTTACTGATGTCCAGTTTCAATGAAAAATTTCCATCTCCACCTCTGCGGTTATTATGCAAGTGATGTGCTACTTCAGTTGCAACCAGTTTGTTATCAGAGATTAACCGATCCGGAACAAAAGCACTTTGTAGTGGTGATATTATATCTCCCAGGATTCTTTTCAACCTGTTTGCTAGCACCTTTAAACAAATTCTATACAAAACATTACACAAAGCTATATGTCTTAAATCTGACATATGTTTTGGATTCTTAACTGTGGGGATAAGTGTGATATGTGTAAAGATTACCTCTTTGAGAAAAACACCCAAAGACAAGAAATATCTCATCGCTATGCATACATTTGAACCCACTTTACTCTAGTATTTCTGAAAGAAAAAAGGAGACATCCCGTCCGGGCCTTGCGCTTTAGAGGGATGCATACGAAATAACATTGTTTTTATCTCTATATCAGAATAAGGTGCTAGAAGCTTCTCGTTCATGGCCTGAGTTACCGTTGGTTGGACAATATTAAGAATAAGGTCCAATGCTCTTTGGTTCACCCCCTCAGTTCAAAACATGGTCTTGTAGTATACACTAACCACCCTTTCAATGCCAGCAATATCATTCACTCATTGGTTTTCGACATCAAACAATCCCAAAATTCTATTTCGTTGCTTTCAATTGGATGCTCTTCTATGAAAGTAGGTTGTGTTTCTATCTCCACCTTTCAGCCAAAGAGCCCGGGATCGTTAAATCCATACTATTTCATCTTGAGTAAGTAGTTCTTGAAACTTTGCTTGAAGAGTTTGCTTCTCCCCATAGTCAGCGGCATCATATGGTTTACGAAGCAGTTCATCTAGACAAGATCGAACTGATCTCATCTCTACTTGTCGAAACATGAATGTTTGTCTCTGCCATCCTATCAATTCACATCCATTGTGTTTAATGCGCTGACAAACTTGCTTCATTGGATCACCGTCTACACCTAGCTGCTATCCACATTGGAACACCGATTCACACTCATTGTGAGTCACCCAGAACTATTCGAATCGGAATATGGACTTTCTCCTGCCTCACTGAAGTATAGATGTCTCGCTAACGTAGACAAGTATCGGACTATGATCCGACGAACTGGGTGGCAGATGAGTCATTTGAGACGTGGGAAAGAGACCCCTAAAATCCACTATCCATATATTGCGATCCAGTCACTCTTTCATTTGGTAATCGGACCAGGAGTATGAACTTCCACTGTACCCCATATCGACCAGAGAACAATCCATCATAGCTTCCCTGAATGCCTGAATTTGAGCATGTCTCCTATGTCTTCTCAGAGTTATCTGCTATTTCATTAAAATCTCCCACTATCAACCATGGTAGTGTTGATTTGGCTGCAAGATGCCTAATCAGGTGCCAAGTCTCATGTCGCTTTGCTGTTTGTGCATACCCATATATCCCAGTGAGCCTCCACTCATCAGTCGCTCCTTCTGTGCCTATAGCCATATGGACATGTCAAGCCGAATAATTCTAGATTCGCACCTGTGCATCGTTCATCCACAAGAATACTATGCCTTGACTGTCGTCCTCTTTAGGCTAGCCTATTGTCAAACCCTACCTTAACGCATGGGTTTCCAGATGCTTCAAGCTACATAGGATATGCAGGACCATCATTCCGGTCGACGGTGGTCTTGTCCGCCGACAGCACTATACCAGAGTTTTGCTCTCTAAGGTTTTTTTTTTCACAATATGCTCAACCACCCTTGAATGTACAAATGTAGTTGAGTGTTGCTTGTTAACAATTCATCATAATGAGGTCAATTGGCCGGAATAAAGAATATGAGGTAACTAAAAATAATAAATAATATTGTTCCATTTATATTGTATCGTGGCTCATTCACTTGTAATTAAATTGAAAAAATGATTATTGACTGTTGGCAAGGAAGAAGTCTAACAAACAAATGGTGTAAGAGCTAGCAAAAGGAACTGTCAAATTTTCAAATCATCTCTTTGCCAAAAATAAAAAATAAAAAAATAAATAAATTTCAAATTGTCTGCTTTGTTCAAGTAAATCCAGAATATGTGTCTGGCCTAAACTTTAGGTTACTTGACCTAGTTGTAATAGGGTTTTGAATTAGAGATATTCTCGGAGATATTCATACATACACGATTAATTGTACGATTATCTTTCCTTGTACAACTCTGATTCTATGTCATGTAATCCTCTATATAAAAAGGCCAAATTCAAGCTACTTTTTCTTGACATTTTTTTAGGTATGTTTTAGAAGTTCTTTTAGTTCTCGTTTTTGAAGTTTTTTTTATTGTTTTTCTCTTCTTTTTCTAGGGGACTTGCAAACTCCCTTCTTCTACTCCCCTTTCTTCTTCATAAGGGAGAACAAAAAGCCAAATTGTGGGGGCTCGTGCTCACTCCAAGCTTGGAGCTTGTAGAGTCCTCCAAACTTAGAGTTTGTTGAGAAGTTATGATCAACCACAAATACATCATTGTTTCAATCTAATCCAATTCCTCTTGGAATCGGATTTCTTGGAAGCGACTGCGCTCAGAAATCCCTAATTTCTTATAAGTGACTACGCTCATAAATTTTATATGTTTTCGTGGTAGCCTTTTACGCTCCAAAACTAACCCTAATTTCTTGTTCTCTTTCAGGATGAGCAACCTGAACAAATTGGACTTTACTCCATTGGGAACAACTGGCTGTGGATATCACAAGTGGGTTCGTGATATTTGCCAGCATCTCAAGGCCAATGGAATCCTGGATACGATTCTCGAGCCTAGCAAGGACGTGCTAACTGTTGTGCAGGCTCAAGCTTTGGAAGCAAATAGAGCAACCTTAGAGGCAAATAAGATGTAAGCCATCATCCTAATGACTCGTCATATGGATGATTCGCTCCAGTACGAGTAGATGAATGAAGAAGACCCAAAAGGTTGTGGGTCTCACTAGAAGAAAGATTTGGCAACGTTCGTGACTCCCTGCTTCCTGAACTAGAAGTGAGATGGCATAGCCTCCGCTTCTGTGATTTTAAGTCAGTTATTGACTACAATTCAGAAGCACTTCGCATTATATCCTTAATGGAATTCTGTGGAAAAAAATATCACAGATGTGATGTTGATTGAGAGGACTCTCTCTACCTTCCCCGTCTCTGCTTTGATGGTTACAAAGAACTATCGAATCAATGTTACTGCAGGATGAATCACAAGGCTTCATGATCTCATTGGAGCTATGAATGTTGCTCAAAAGCACGACAACATCCTTATGAAGAGCTATAATTTGAGATTCGTGGGAATAGAGCATATTCCGGAGTACAATTATAGTCGCGCCCCTGAGGGAGGACGCCAAGAGCGAAACCCTAAGTCTAGGGACAATTCTTGATGTTTTGGTCCATATTCTCGCTCTAATGAGGAAGGTAACTGCCGAAATAGGAGAACACAGAATGAGATTACTGTCACAGAAAATCTCTACGCTCCTAGTCGTACCCTATGAATAGCCAATGGATTCCATGCGAAAACGCATGTAGATAACGAAAATGAGTTCCTTTGCAATACCTCTAATGATTGTTAACGAAGGTGCATCTTAGAGAAGTTGTGTCTCTCTAGTGGACTCTATGTCACTATTCAAGCTATTAAATACAATAAAGTTATTAGAGAAGTTATCTTAGGATTTAGACACATATTGGCTTTGTCACGACAAGCTAGGTCATCCTAGTCATGATATGATGATCCGTCTACTAAAGACTTCACGCGGACATCCATTCTTTCAAGCCAAACGAAGCATGAATCAAAAATTGATTCTTGGACTAAGTGTGACCGTCGTTGCTACCTTTGGCACCGCAGTCGTCCACCACCAGCCTAGGGATGGCACAGTCCCTATCCATGGCGCCATGGATGGGGTCCATCATGGTGATGGCGCCTTAGGTGATGCTACAATCACCAACTTTGGTTTAAATAGTGTTTCAGATACTCAGGCCCAACCAAAATCCTCATTGGTTGCTTCTAAGGCCTCACGCTAGTTTTACAAAGCCCGTTCCTTATGGAAATTAGGACTGAAACTGTCCTATGCAAAGGATATGATAATATACATTCTGTTCTTACATAGAGTCCGTGGGGATTCTGTGGACTGATTCAACCAACTTGCAAAAGTTTAAAAAAGTACTCTTTGTTCTTCAAATTCATCTTTGCAGATTTTTTTTTAAATTAACCTCAACCATGACTGAGGCTTTATCTACTGTTGATACTGAGACTGTCTCCATGGTTGAGGGGAATCCTAACCAAAGATTGTGTTCAGTTGTGCTGAACGAATTCAACTATTTGCCATGGTATCGTGCTGTTACTTTGGCTCTAGGAGGAAGATCAAAGCTGAGCTTCATAAATGGAAGCTTGGAAGCTCCTGATATCACCTCACCTACTTATGAAGCTTGGTTGTGTAAAGACCAGCTTGTAATGTCCTGGTTGCTCAATTCAATGGAACCTAAACTCTTTGAGTTGTTCAGTTACCCGAAGTCATCTTATCATCTCTTGAGGTCAGTGTATGACATGTATGGCAACTAGAATAATGCGACTAGTGTGTTTCAGTTGAAGAAAGAAATTGCACGTCTGCAACAAGGGGACAAAACATTTGTCCAACATTTGGGAATCCTAAAGTCCATGTGGAATGAACTCAACTTGTATAGGCCACACACTACAGATGCTACAACTCTTCTGAAGAGGGCAGACGAAGATAAGGTATTTCAGCTGCTTGCAAGCCTTGGGTCTGAGTATGAAGACTTGAGGAGTCATCTCTTAATGAATTCTAAACTTCCCTCATTCTCAAGTGTGTGAAATACTATCCAACGTGAGGAGATACGCAAGAAAGTGATGCAGGTGGAGACCAAACCCAGCAGCTTCAAGATACGCAAGAAAGTGATGCAGGTGGAGACCAAACCCAGCAGCTTTGAAGCTAGAGCTTTCGCAGTGAATCAAAGGTACTCTAGATGATGCGGGAAGCGTGAACATGATAGCAAGAGTCTTCGTCAAGCGTCGAAAGTCATATGAGATGAGCTAGAATCCACTAGCAATTACAGGCACAGCTGTAAGAAACATAGAGAAACTTCTCTAATATTTGATTTTTTATTGATAACTTGAATAAAAATTACAATCTAAAATGTGTCTTATATAAGGCACATAGCATAAACCTAACACAACTAGAAAACATAAAGAACAATTTATTGTAGACTAAAACTAGGAAACCTAATTAAACCTGATTAAATAAAAATCCGAAATAGAATCCTATATACTGAAGAATATTACGCTTTGAATCCCAATCAAGATTTTGCTCGAGAATCTCGATATATCCAAAAGAGTAATTTATGATTAATTTCATCATTAACAAGCCTATTTGAATACCAACTTCCATTATTCAAATTATTTTTCTTAATGTAAAGACACTTCTTTCTTTTCGAGATTTTTTGTTGAAATTAACTAAAATCTTGTCCTACATCAGTCTCCTCCACTTGAAAAGAACTCGACTTAGAGTTCCTCTTGTATGCAGCTCGATCATTAGTAGGAATAAAACATGATAAGCCATCAACTTCAATATTCTCGAAATTAAAAGGTATCACCATGAATCCAAAATAGTGGACAAGTTTGGAATAAGCATCTTGAAACTTAAACTCCTCCACTTGAAAAGGAATGGGCATCGACTTCTCCTTGGGTTGATCTTGAACACAATTAGGCATGCATGACATGGATATCGATATGATGAATGAATCAGCTTCCTTGTCCTTAATGAGTTTCTCTTCAATCTTCAAAGTGGCTTCTTCATGTTCCTTTTCACACACCTCAGGATGGTCATTCTTGATGTTCTTCCTTCCAGGCTTGACTCTAATTTTGTGCTACTCCCACCAAATAAATATGTGTTGTCTTTGCAATAACCACCTTTGACGCTTTCATGCCATGCTCTTCCAAAAAGCACATTAGTGTCGTCCATGTCAATCACATGACAAGTAATCTCTTCTTCATAAAATTTTCCCATATAGACAAGAACTTTACAAACCTCTGTTACTTGTGCATATTCATCCTCTCCAAATAGAATCTAGTATGGTTCACTCAACTTCACTATTGGTAATTGAAAATAATCCACAACTTTGTTTGCTATAAAGTTCTCTCGTAGACCACTGTCAATTATTACCGAGCATACCTTGTCTTTGATGATACATGTAGTTCGAAAGTCGTCATAATCCGGCGTTGTGAATATCCAACGTTCCATGTTTCTTCTGTATTTTTTTTTTTATTGATGAGGTTGTCCTAGGGAAAATCCCTCAGTATGTTCCTCTTCTCCCTTGGATTGTCATCTGCTACAGAGCGGGCGATACCCGCTCTAATACCAAATGATGCGGAAAGCGCGAACACGATAGCAAGAGGCTCCATTAAACATCGAAAGCCATATGAGATGAGCTAGAATCCACTAGCAATTACGAGCACAGCCGTAAAAAAATGTAGAAAAACTTCTCTAATATTTGGTTTTTTTATTGATAACTTGAATGAAAATTACAATCTAAAAGGTGTTTTATATAGGGCACATAGCATAAACCAAATACAACTAGAAAACATAAAGAACAATTTATTGTAGACTAAAACTAGGAAACCTAATTAAACCTGATTAAATAAAAATCGGACATAGAATCCTAGATACTAAAGAATATTACGTTTGGAATCCCAATCAAGATTTTGCTCGAGAATCCCGATATATCCAAAAGAGTAATTTATGATTAATTCCATCATTAAGAAGCCTATTTGAATACCAATTTCCAATATTCAAATTATTTTTCTTAATGTGAAGACGCTTCTAATACCATAGAGTCCTCTATGTTATTTGTTTGTGCATTTCTTTTCCAACTCTTGTTTGTCAGTAGGATAACCAAATCTCTAAATTGTCTTGCAATTTTCTCCGAAAAACATGTTGGGTTTCAAGACCGACCTACCAAGAAGATGATTGGTGAAGGGTTCTTCCTAAACAGATTATACTATATGTCAAAGTCTTTTGCAGTTCCTCGAGATTTTTGTGCAAATTCAAGTCTAGTTGTAGATAAGCAACTGTGGCACTAAAGTCTTGCCCATCCTTCCAAGCAAGTTTTGTCTACTCTTTTTCCAAACTTTTGCAAAGCTGCTCATCAGTGTGAAATTTGTGTAACATCCAAATATGCAAGACTACCTTTTAGTGTATCCCAGTCTAAAGCAAGCAAGTGTTTTGAGTTGGTTCACTCTGATATTTGGGGACCAGCTCCAGTTGAGTCAATCGATGGATACAAGTATTATACTGTGTTCATTGATGACTTCTCTAGAGAAACTTGGTTGTATCTGTTTAAGTTCAAAAGTGAATTAATGTCAGTTTTCACAGATTTTCACAACATTGTTGTTAACTAGTTTTCTTCTCAGATCCATGTTTTGAGGTCAGATAATGGAGTTGAATACACATCTGACACTATGTTTGAATATTTGAGTTCTCATGGTATCCTTCATAAGACAAGTTGCGTTGCTACTCCCCAACAGAATGGAATTACTGAGAGGAAAAATAGAGATTTGCTTGACAAAACTCAATCTCTAATGTTCCAAATGAATGTTCCCAAAGTCTTCTGGTCACAAGGTGTTCTTAATGCCACTTATATCATCAATAGATTGCCTAGTAGAGTGTTGAACTCCAAATCACCTTGCAAAACTCTAAAGGGCAGGAAAATTGATATACCTCACCTCAAGGTTTTTGGTTGTATCTGCTTTGCTCGTGTTCAGGCAATTTATAGAGACAAACTTGATCCCAAGGCTGAAAAATGTGTTTTTATAGGATATTCTTCAACTCAAAAGGGTTATAGGTGCTATAACACAAAAACCAGAAAAATGTTTATTTCTCGTGATGTTAAATTTGATGAGGCTACACCACTCTTTCAAAAGCCATTGAGTTCTGAAATTATAAGGGAGTTCGCTGTTGGTGAATTTCCTTTACCAACACCAATTGAACTTGGTGATCAAAACACTTCTATCTCAAATACTTCAGAAGTAACTAATGACAGAAATGGTGCAGCACCAACTATTCCAGAAGTTTGCAATTTTGAACCTTATGTTGAAGATCAGGACCAAGTTCATCATCTAATGCCTAGACGCAATCCTACACATACCAGAAATCCTCCTTCCAGACTGAAAGACTCTATGACTTGTGTCACTAGACATCCTATGGCTCACTTTGTTTGGTACAACAAAGTCTATCTCGGTAACAAAGCTTTTCTCAATCAACTGTCCAATTAATGTCAATGATCCGAGAACATTTTAGGAAGGTCTTCAGTTCCCTGAGTGGAAAGCTGCCATGGAAGATGAACTTAGAGCACTTGCTGACAATGGCACTTAGAGTGTGGTGACTCTTCCAAAAGTCAAGAAAGCAGTGGGAAACAGGTGGATATATAAAACTAAGTTTCTGTCAGATGGATCAATTAAGAGAAGCAAAGCAAGATTAGTGGCTCAAGGATTTACTCAAACATATGGTGTTGATTGCAAAGAGACTTTTGCACCAGTAGCTAAGATGAACACTGTGAGAGTCCTGCTATCCATTACCGTTAATCAGTCATGGCCTTTGTATCAAATGGACGTGAAGAATGCTTTCTTTGTGGTTTATATGAAGCTTCCCCCAGGCCATCCTCAAGGAACTGAATCACACTTGGTGTGCAGGTTACACAAAGCTATATATGGTCTCAAGCAGTCCCCTAGGGCTTGGTACTCCAAACTGAGTTCTGTACTTCTTATAGTCGGCTTTAAAAGGAGCTACTCAGATTCATCGTTATTTGTTAGAGTGGAAATTGCAGGAACCTTAGTAGTTCTCATTTATGTTGATGATTTGATCATCACAGGGGATAACTCGGATGAGATTGAATCTCTCAAAGCTACCTTGAGGGATAGATTTGCCATAAAAGATTTAGGCATTCTGAAATACTTTCCAGGAATTGAGGTTGCAACTTCTAGAAAAGGGTTATTCTTAAACCAACGAAAATACACTATTAATCTCTTAAAGGATGTTGGAATGACTGATTGCAAACCATCAAAAACTCTTTCAGACGTGAAGATGAAGTTAACTGATGAAGGTGATCCTTTGTCTAACATCAGCTCTTATCAGAGATTGGTGGGAAAATTGATTTATCTCACCATCACTAGACCAGACATTGCCTTTGCAGTGAGTCTGGTTGGCCAATTCATGCATGCTTCTACAACTGAGCACCTCAAGTTGATCACCAAAATTCTGCGCTATCTCAAAGGTTTAGTTGGTAGAGGAATTCACAAGAAAAAGCATGATCACTGTGAAATTCTTGGCTATACTGATGCTGATTGGGCAGGGAATGCAATGGATCGAAAATCAACCACAAGATATTGCACGTTTGTTGGGGGAAATGCTGTCACATGGAAAAGCAAGAAACAAGCTGTGGTTACAAAGTTTAGTGTTGAAGCTGAGTATCAAGCTATGGCATCAACAGCCTGTGAACTTATCTGGTTAAAAGTCCCTCCTCTCAGAGTTAGGGTTCAAAAGAAATTGTTCCATGTCCATGTATTGTGATAAATGTATTGTGATAACCAGTCTGCTATGCATATTGCGGCTAACCCCGTGTTTCATGAACGGACTAAGCATATAGAGGTTGATTGTCACTTTATCAGAGATCAAGTCCAATCTAATGTGATTCAAACATTGTATACCAGTAGCCAAGATCAAATCACAGACATCTTCACAAAAGCTCTCCCCACTACTCAGTTCCACAGATTGCTCTCCAAGCTTGGATGAATCAATTTGCTTGATCCAACTTGAGGGAGCGTGTTGAATTGTGTTATCTAGTCATCAAGTTGTATTTGTCTCCTTCTTCTCGCTATGTAGGGATGATGTGGCTACAACCTCTTTTAACATGTTATCTTTCCCTTCTTTTAAGGGATTAAATGTGGTTGTCTTGTAATTATAATTAGTTCAGGTTAGATGGTGGAAGCACATGGCTGCAAGTTGCTTGTTGACTTCTCCCTCACTTTTTGTCTCTCTATATAGCCAGCCCCTCTCTTGTACATTGATAGATCACCTCAGGTGCTAAAGTCTCCTCTATCTATGGCAGTGAGTTCAATCAAGCACATCTTTGTGTTCTACAAAACATGGAAGAGTTCAGAGGCTACTTTTTGTAAGTCAAGAGTTTTAATTTAGCTATTTTCTCTTCTATATATTTATTATTCATCTCTTTACAATCACTTACCTCATTGTTTTGTTGGTTTTTTTTTTTCTGATGACAGGGAGCATATGGAATATTTGAAGGAAGTTTTTCCTAAGTTCAAAAAGAATAAGAAGTGGCTGAAGGATAAACAAAACAAATCGTTTGCAGATTGGTTGAAGATACAAGTCATGGTTTTGTAAAAGGACATTACTTCGCTAACCAGCCTTGGTTAGCTTGGGCTGACCAGGACCAATAATACATTGACACGTACGTGTATGAAGTGGGAATTGAGGCCAAAGCAATGAAGAGCAGGAGATAACAACTCCTTAGCCCGGCCGATCAAAACGACAGCGTCACTGACCTTCAACCCGACGACTCTGAGCAGCACGAAGGTCTCGAGAATGCAAGGGCTGCTGGTGACGAGGTCCTTGATGATGAGGTAGACCTGGCTGGGCTTGAAATCCTTGACAGAAAAAGGAGAGAACTTGACGAGTTAAAGCTTATCGGTGGAGTGATTGACCCAGGAGACGACATCGGAGACGAGTTGCTCGGTCTTGAGGCTCGACCAATTGAAGCGACGACCACCGCAATAGAACTAATCGGACCCATTCTTGGAACACAGTCGCAGTCGGCCATGAGGATGTCATTGGAGATGCTGATGCAGGTGGCGACGGGGAGGGTGGTGTAGGGACACCGCAGATGATGTCGCAGCTGGTGGAGGAGGGGAAGGCGGTGATTCTGGTTTGAGAGATTTGGCAGAGGAGATGGGTAGGAGACGATGAGGAGAGGCGGAGGTCGATGCAACCAAGCTGAGTTATTATCTCCTGCTTTTCATGCTTTGACCTCAGTCCCACTTCATACACGTGTCGATCTGTTATTGGCCCTGGTCAGCCCAAGCTAACCAGGGCTGGTTAGCGAAGTAATGTCCTTAATTTGTAGCTGCTCTTCCAGCCTTTTTCATGATACCTCTTTTGTTATGAGAGATGCGAAACTCTCTAGGGATGAGGAGAGCGCTGCTAGGAAACCCTAGCTGTGCTCTAGAAAAATTGGGTGGAGACTGGAGAGGAGATTGGCGACGGTGGATGAGTTCACCGGCGTTACACTTTCGAAATTGTTGGCTTTTGGTTTGACTGCGAAGCCCTGGATTGTTCTGCGGCTACTATTGGAGTTTGGGAAAGTGGGCTAGCGTGCTTGGGGTTCTGGCATTTCAACCGGTAGGCAGCTGTGGATTTCCAGAGGCGTCATTTTGATTGCCAGGTTAATGGTATGCAAGAATCGGGTCCGGATCTCGGCTAGATTTTGGTGATGCAATCTGGTGACGTCGACGCTGGTGGAGGCGACGATGTGGGAGGCGGCTTTAATGATGGTGTTGGCAGAATCGGGGTTGGTGGATGTGGTGTCATTGCTGGCATCTTGGGTAGCGGTGGTAGCTCTACAGCTGGGGTGACTAAGTTTCTGGGTGCCCATAGTGGATGGATTAGGGCTCATAGTTTGGCCTGGCTTGCAAGCCTTGTTAGGACTTGAAAATTGAGCCTATTTTTGGGCTTTTCTATCTGGACTTCAATGAATGAAGAAATATGACGCCGAGGGCGTTCTTATCATCCGTGCCATTTAATTTTCATAGATGATTGGGAACTGTTTTTTGGATATGCTTAATTTTCTCTAAAAGGTGGAATTGTTCGGGTAATGATTTTTCTATCAGTCCCATTGGGGTAAATCGTTATATATGATTTTGCTAATCAATAAAAGAGTTATCATATTGCTTCAAAAAAAAATCCAGCCTTTTTCATGCAATAATAATCATTCAAGGAAATTTAAGTACTTTTAGCTACGTATTTTCATTTGTATATAAAGTTGAACAAAGAAAACATATGAGGATAGAAATATGAGAGTTGTCGCTCTCTCCCCTTTGTGGCCGCTAACCCTAGGATTTCGCCTTCTGATATCCTTAGATTGCGACGATGGCGTCCATGGTCCTGGGCTGACGGGTCTTTTGGACTCGACAATCTCTCTTCTTCAACCTTCGGGTTGCTGCACCATAATCTCGTCGTTTTGGCGATGGGATTCACCCCCTTTGGGCTTTGCTCGTACAACTACGGTTGCACTCTCTTTCAATCAATGACCAAAATATTGAGAATTAACGAAATATCGATTCTCTGAAAAATAGAAATTTCGACGGAAATATCAATATCAATAAATTTTCAAAAAAAAAAATGGTGGAAATTGAGAGAAAATTATTGAAATTTTAAGTGAAACTTTGTGAGCTATTTCTTTGTTTATTATCTATTATATTTGAAAAAAAATGGTGAACAACCTTCATTTCATAGTGAATTATAGTAATTTAGAGTACGTATGTTGCTGCCAGTAAAATATATGGTACCAATTATAATTAGAGATTTAGTAAAGTTGTAGAACTATTCAATCAAATACAAATGTATTAATATTACAAAAACGTGACAAAAGTATTTAGGAGATCTTGTAAAGCATTAAACTATTTAGAAATGTTAGAGTCAACAAATTAAAAATACAAAATTGCTAGATTTTTTTTTTTGAAAGGGCTAGAAATTATATTTTAGAAGTTTAAATTAATTGTTAAAAAAATTAGTAATCTTTTCCATGGAAAATACATTCTAATATAAAAAAGAGTGTGGTAGAACCAAAACCAACAGTCAGTCGAGTTGGTTGGGGGCTTTGTGCGTTTCCTGACCTTATTTTGGAAGGGCACAGGTTTGAAACATGTGTATGTTCAAGGTTTATTGGATTTTCTTTGAGAAATATTTTGGAATATTCCCTAAATTTCGGAAAATATGCACATTTAGGCAAATATCCGGATGTTTCGCGAAATATCATAAATATCTTGCGATATTATGGTGGTATACAACGATAATTTCGGAGACTGAAAAAAAAAATGAAATTATCAAAAATATCGATATTTTAGTCCTTAGTTTCAATGATGGTGGTGGAGGGCAGCACCGTGATCTGGTGGATCCAAACTGAACTTGGGATCCAGGTTCTATCTGCTTTGAGTTCGGATCCTCTATTATTGGGGCGATATGGATCCAGGTTCTATCAACTTTGAGTTTAGATCCCCTCCGATTGGGGCGATATGGCTTCTAGGTGCCACTGCAGTGCTTCTAGACAACGTATTCGAATCTCCAGAGGCGATTGCTTGATGGTTGGAGGATCGACCTTTGTATTCTAGATCCGGTGTCTGCCTGGCCTTGTTAATTGCGTGGCGGCGCAACTCGGGGGGACGGTTGACAGTGATGTCAGGTCCTCCCAGTGAAGGGTTTTTTGATTTGTCTTGCGACGGAGTAGGACCAAGCATGCTTGGGTTGCGTGAGGTTGGTGGTAGCAGCACAGCGGGTTCTTCCACCGATGACATTTGACAGCTATTGTGGGAGCGTGGACGTGTGGATGTCTAGAGAAGGTCTAATCGGGTGTCCATGTACTTGGGTGTCCAAATCTGATTCAAATGGACTTGGGCTTCTATCAAGTCTGCTTTGGTAGATTTGATTTTGGTCTCGGGCTGAATTTGAATCCTCATTTGGGACCCGGGTAGCATTCAAATCCGGATCTTAGATCCGAGACAACCGCTCGTATTGATCTGGTATTGGTTCTGGTTCTTAGGAGTTCGTTTGCTAATTTTCGAGTTCTTGACATCCTCAGTTACTTTCGAACTCTTGGTGAGTGAATCACCTCTCCTAGGTGATCATATCACTGATTATAGTTACATTTACTTTTACACTGGTCTCGTGAAATATGCAATGTAGCGATGTCATTTGGCATCAAGTCACATCCTAGTTACCGTTCATTCTAGATGCGTCTATGCATCTTGTTATCCTTTATTGTTTTTTCTTCATTATAGATGCGTATGTGCATCTTGTTATGCTTTATTGTTTTTTTTTATGTTTCTACATCGCTTCATGTACTCCTCAGTTTTCATTTAATATAGTTTGTCATCTTTCCCTTAAAAAAAAATGTGTACTTTTAACCCACCACAACATCAAATCTTTTTAGTTTTGCGTTTCATAAATCAAATCATAGACACAGAACGACTCATAAATCAAATCATAGACACAAAGCGACTCATAAATCAAATCATAGACTCAAAACGATCATTTTTCTAGATATCCTGCAGTGGATAGCTATGATATTGATCACACTCAATGTTTTAAAATGCTGAGGCGTACCCTGAATTTTTTTTCTAGAAAGCCTCAATAAGCCTCAATAAAAAATGTCAATTTCTGAGCCAAAACTCTTTGGCGAATCATTTTCTTCAGCCGCTGAATATGCCGCTGGCGGGAGTCGAGATTAAGGTAGATTTGACGGCGAGTCTTCGATGACGATTCCAATTGCTGGTGAGTGTTCATTTTGACCTGAAATTCTTTGATTCTTTTAGGGATGTGATATCAATTGAGTGTGATTTTGATTTTAATTGAGTGTGATTTTCAGGTAAGTTAGAGTGCAGAAGAACAACTCGCTAAAGGCCAAGCTCACTTTTATGAGGCTAGGTCAGGTTTGTTCAAGTGATTGTTGGATTCTCTTCATACTTGAAAACATAATTGCTCGTGTATTTTTATTTTGGACAAGTTAATTCTTCTGCTTTGATTTCAGTTTTGAATTCAACTGAAGGAATCTTCTTGTGCCCGTTACCAAACTTTTGAAGAGCTTGTCGAATTATGATCTATTGGTCATGGATGATTCAATCTTAGCGTTATCTCTTGTTTTCCTTCCATCTTCATAATTGCTAACATCATTACCATTTCACTATAGCTCATTACCAAACTTTTGAAGAGCTTGTCGAATTATGATCTATTGGTCATGGATGATTCAATCTTAGCGTTATCTCTTGTTTTCCTCCATCTTCATAATTGCTAACATCATTACCATTTCACTATAGCTCCTTTTGTTCAACAAAACTCATTAGGAATCTAATATCTGTGTCTATTAATCATGATGTGAAAGCTTTGCATAAAACTAGTACTTGAGAAGCTTGGTGCGAAATTCAGGCTAGATTCATCCCTATTTGCTAGCTTGTAGTTGCCCATGGCTATGTATATATTTAGCAAAGCCAGAGCAGATAGCATGGTTAGCAATTCAAGAATCTATTATGGCTTATGCAATGACCGAGGAGCTAGAGAATTAGAAGTTAATAACCAAGACATCTTGCATGACAAGACTGAACACCAAAGAGAACTAACCAAATTAAAGTTTTGAGAAAATACATAATGGAGATCAGGATTTATATGTAACTTTGGGAAAAAGATGGGATTGTCTATTTCAATTTTCTTTTAAAATTGATAAAATATTACAAATAGTCTATCATTGAATCATACTGCCTTGCTATTATTATTTGCTGGAACTTACATTTCTAATTGCATTTGGCATTCACATTCTATCAGGGATGGAGCCAGAGATCACAAATGAGGGGGGCCAATGTAAGATGGATAAAAAAAATATTAAAAAAAATATTTAAAAAATATTAAAATGATTAGATTAAACAAGGCGTGCTCTAGGGAGGCGTTCTCCAAATATCAAGGTGCAACAGGCGTGCTCCAACTAACTTCTAGCCATGCTTCTGCTTCTAAATTAAATTATTTTATTATTATTTACTATTATTCCAAACTAACCAATCAAAAAATAGGTGAGACCAATTACTTTTTCATGTGAAGCCAATCACGTGGAGAACTGGGGGGTGCCAATATTAATAATTGTATGTGTAGAAACTCAAGTCAACTAGATTACAAGCAACAATTACATATGAAGTCAAAAAGTTAAGGGGTGCCATGGCCCCTGCAGGCCCTTGAGTAGCTCCGTCCCTGCATTCTATGCATTTTGATGGAACGAAGGCAGAGATTTTGCTTTATAAACTGAAACTGTGAGGCCAATGCGGTGATGCTAAGCAACGTTTTGAGCTTTGTGATTGAGTCATTCGTAGATTTCTGTTTGGCTAAACTTGTGCTTAATAGGATGTCTATTTGACTGAATTTTTGCCTAATCAGAGCTTTGTTTGGTTGAATTTTTTTCCTAATTAGAGTTGTGTTTTATTGAAATCGGAGTGTTTTGGTCCAAGCATTTGACATTGTAAATTTATAGTTGTTTTGATGGAGTAGCTTCTGTACGTATTGGTTAATAATAGCTTTTTCAGACACTGAGAGTAGCTTTGTTCGTCTCTGGAAATAGCTTTTAAGTCTCTTGGAGCTCAACTTCTGTCCTATTTGGTTGTAACTTTCTCGATTGTTGGAAATAGCTTTGTTAATGTTTGGGAGTAGTTTTATTTTTGTTCTGCTTGGGAGTAGCTTTCTATCCCATTGTTAGTATCTTTTTAATTTGATGTCAGTAGTTTTTTTGTTTTCATTTTGATTGATTTCAAGTGGTCTTTTGTCAATAGCTTATCAAATTGGAAAATCATGATTTTGAATGAATTCAATTTTCTTCTTGTTGTGATTTAATATCTTTACCATTTCTTGTTTGGAATTTGTGTTACACTATTAACATGAATAACAACTGGTTTTGTCTAATCAGTATGTAATACCCCGAAAATTCAAATTAAATTCCGTGGATTTTTCGAATTGATTTCGCGGTCGTGGAAACAAGTACGAAGCTTGGAGAAGTTGTGGAATTAGTTCGAATGATTTTATTTTCGAAAACGAACGTTATTTAGGGGGGTCGCAAAAAGTGACTTTTTATACGTACCGAATTTGGGAAAATTTCCTGATGAAATTTGTAGAGCTCGTCGATACGATCTCGTGCATATGCGGAACGCAAAAATCGGAGTTCGTATGAGAAAGTTATGATCAATTGAAATTTGGGGAAATTTCTATAAATAGCAAAAAAATCCCAAAAATTTTCAGAAAAACCCGAAAATTTCCAAAAATGGAAATTTTCTCCCCCGACCCCAGTTTCGCCTCCTCACCTTCGCCGGCCGATTTCTTCCTCCTCCGGCCACCTTTTGCTTCTATTCCAAAGGGAATCCTGCTCTTCTCAGTCCCCTCTACACTCTGTGGTGGTGATTCGTTGTGGGAAGCACCGTAGACGACGCTACAATGCCGAGAAGTTGCACGGTGGAGCTGAAAATTGCCCAAATTCACCGACCTTGGTTCTCCCAACTCCGGCCATCATAGCTCGAGTTCTTTAAGGGCTTTTCTAGCCCAGAAGACGTGAATGCTTCCCTCAAAACCTCTTGTAGCGATTCGATCTGTGGAGATCGAATTTTGGAATTTCTGAAACTAAGGTTCTTCGGGTTTCAAACCTTGCGAGATAAAATTCTACTTTTTGGCTCATAATCTGACTTTGGTGTAGTTATGAACGTTTCAATTCGAGTTAAGATGAAGAACTTTCGTGTTGGGAGTTTTGTCTAATTTTGACTTTGGATGGGCAGCGGTGCCGCCACTGTGATGGTGGTTTCCGGCGATCTCCGGCCACCCCAAGTACAGTTTCTGTCCATTTTTGTGTTCTGCGTGTCGATACGATCGTCTGCATATATAATTCATAATTTTTGGAGATAGTATGATTAAGTTATGAATTTTACGATTTCGATCGATTTCAATCGTTCGATTTGTGATCTGTGAAGATCGGACCGTCCGATGGACTTGTAGTTTTGATATGTTGATCGTATGACTGTCCCGATGACTTTGTGTAGTCACGGGAGAAGATCCGACCGTTGGATCTTCGTATAATTGTGGATTAGTATTTTGGAAGGCGATTCGTGAGAATCCGACCGTCAGATTTTCATAAAATTTTGTGGAGATGTTTATAAGGACGATTCAGGAAGATCCGACCGTTGGATCTTCGTGATAAATTAGGAGGATGATCCTAATGGCGATCTGTGAGGATCCGACCGTTGGATCATAGTTTAATTTCGATCCGACCGTTGGATCGTCGTTTAATCTTGGTTATGAGTTATTGGCTAAGTTAAGATCGTATTGGATTAGGTGATCGACGGGATGATTTGGCGGACGATTCGTAAAATCGTGGTTGTGCTGCTAAGAAGACGCAGCTGGATTAGAGGTGAGTAAACCACACATGGTTCATTCACGAACCGAAGTTCTAAATATTTATGTTTATTTGTGGAAATTGTTTTGAATTAAATAATTATTTTGAAAAATATGAACTCGATCAACTACGGTTCATAGGGCTAACGCTCACAGGTAAGAAAATGATTTTTAAGTATAAAAAGAATTTATCTCTTTATTTCATGAGATCTTTGGTTGATATTAATAGACATTCCTGTGTGAATGTCAATGTACATATTTTTTTTATGTGAGAAATATATATGTATTGTTGGATTGCGGTGAGGGAACTATATATTGAGTGAGGTGATGAGTTTAATTGTTGAGAAATAATGAACTGTTGATCTGTGGAGATGTATTGATCTGTGGAGATCAATAGGTCACAGGGGTGACCATGGCATCTGTTAGTGAACCACGCTCTTGTACCGAGTTGGTGGTTACTAATAGCATTAAATCGTGAACCACGCTCTCGCGCCGGGCTGGTGGTTGCGATCAGTTAGAGCTCTAGTCTGTCTGCCAAATGCTGAGTGATCTTATGAGGGTAACATGGGGTTACTTGTGACTCATATATATATATATATATATATATATATATATGAGAGTGAGAAAGTGATGTCGTTTTGTGGTGGTCATTGTGAGATCTGATATTACTACAATTTCTATTGCTTGAGTTGAAATTGTTATTTTAAATTCGTTCAATCCTTAAGTTTACTCATACGGGCTGTCAAAGCTCACCGGGTTTGTGTTGTTGCAATCCCA